>CAUYSK010055235.1:0-61442 GCA_963575035.1 Avahi laniger | reverse complement strand
ATTTTTTTTTTCTTTCTTTTATTTTTATATATATATATATATATATATATATATATATATATATATATATATATATATATATCTGGACCATCTGCTTTTGATCCTGTTTGGAATGCTTTATCCTCCACAACTTAGCAAGTGTAAAACTCAGTCCACAAAATCAGGTGGGCAAGAAATAAAGCGATTTTTTTTTTCATTTTAATTTCTATTTTAACCAACATCTGTCAGGCTGGTAGAAAATTAATCTTAAGCGTTTTGTTAGGGCTCCCATATACCCCCACCTACCATAGTACCCAAATATCATGTAGATCTAAGGCATTGGATGTGGGTTTTTCTGGCCATGTGAATGCACCTTTCGGACCACAGGCTATGGGGAGCATTGCCTAGGAACCCTGCTGCCCTACTCTGAAATTCATTGCCACATTTACACACTTTCCAGGGTCTGCTCCCACCCATATTAAGTATGGCAGGGATATTAAAGCAAGCCTGTTTCTGGAAGACATGGGATGTCTTTGATGGGCAACTTTGCTTCCGTGACTCACAGATAACTTTGCTGAACCCTCCTCAGATTACACGGCAGCCTAAGACACTTCTATCCCAGCTTTCCTTCCCACTCTACTCCACTGGGATCAGACTTGTATTATAATCTGAAGACAATCACAGCCTTTTAATGCTCTCACCCTATTTTTTCTGATAGGTGTTTCCCTTAAAGTCTTAGTATATTTAGTCCTGACTTTTGTCTGTTTCCAATAAAACCTGTACTAATGCTGGTGGGATTTGATCAGGAAGTAATTTCATTCCACCATTGCTACTTAGAGGCATAACACTCAGTGAACAGGTTACTGTGGCCCTTCAGGTCTTCTGGGTCTTGGCTGATTTATTCCAGGTTTTCAGTATATGAATCTTCTAAGATTCCTATCGTCCTATGAGCCTAGTTACCTCAGGAAGCTAAAAGCTTTGATAGGCCTTGCTAATAACAAACTGCCCCCACCCACATAGCAAATGAAGAAGCCCTCGCTGAGCTTAGACTCTAGTGGGAAAATATAGACAATAATGAAACGAATGAATGAGTAAATAAGTAAAATATTTCAGCTAGTAATCTTAGAAGAAAAAAATAATAGGGGTATTACCTAAAAAATTGGGTAATGTTACATTGAGAATAGAAAGGTTTCATTGAGAATGTATTTTGCTTAAGATTTGCAAAAGAAGTGGTAGTTATTTTTTAATATCTCCTGTTTAAGGTATGGATAAGTTGTGGTTTTGAACTTATTATATCAGTGAAGACAAGGACTAAATTTGAGTTCTAAAACCTGTTCATAATCAAGTCTTGTTTTCTAGCTAACAGTAAAATTTTGGTCAAATAGGTAAACTTTTTAGGGTGTCCATTTCCTTATTGCACTTAAATAGAATGGTTTTCAAGTTCCTAGTTACCTGGCTATTATTATAAAAGATTAATCTAGCCAGCCATCTATCTAAAACCATGTTATTTTAATATCAACCTTAACACTTTTCAGAGCACAATGCGGTAAAGTCACATATAGGATTACCTCATTTTATTGCACTTTGCTTTATTGCACTTCATAGATACTGCATTTTTTTTTTTTTTTACAAAATGAGGGTTTGTGGCAACCCCGCATCCAGTAAGTCTGTTGGCTCCATATCTCCAACAGCATATGCTCACTTGTGTTTCTGTGTCATATTATGGTGATTCTTGCAATATTTCAAATTTTTTCATTATTATAATATCTGTCATGGTGATGTTGATCAGTGACCTTTGATGCTACTATTGTAATTATTTGGGGTAGCACAAACCATGCCCATATAAGATGATAAATTTAATTGTATGTGTTCTGACTGCTCCAGTGACTGAATATTCTTCTTTCTTCCTCTCCTCATACCTCCCTATTCCCTGAGACACAACAAATAACGCTGTTGAATACTTAATAGATTAGATTATAGTATAAAGATAACTTTTATATGGCTGGGAAGCCAGACAATCCATGTGACTCTCTTTATTGCAGTTTTTAATATTCACTTTATTGTAGCGTTCTGTAACTGAATTGGCAATATCTCCAAGATATGCCTATATCCGGATTTGAGTGATGTCTCGCTTTTGTCTAAGATAAGTAACTTTGGTAAGAATTTTCAACTTCTGTTCCTATAAAATAAAAGCCCTATTTCATACTGTCATAATAGAGCTAATATATGTACAATGCCCAGCATAAATGACTTAGATGATGAATAAACAATGTCTCTTATTTTTTTTTATTTCATTTACTCCTCACAAAATCTTCATTGAATATACATTATTGTCTAAATTTTACTAATTAGAAAACTTAAGCACAGAGAAGTCAACTTGCCCAGCTACCAAGTAGCAGAGCTAGTAGGAATATTAATTAAGTTTTTAGGCTCTTATTTGATTTTTTTTATAGTTTACTTTCTACATGTGGTCTTGTATCAAAGAACCCATTCGTACACTCTCAATATATTAATGTATGTATATGTTAAAGTTACTAAAATTTATTAGTATATATTTCATTATATATTTTAGGCAAATAAATTAGTATTAGTTTTATAACTTTTAACATTAGTTTCCTGATTTACTTTTCTGCACCTAAGTCTTAAACATAAAATTTTTAAAAGATAAAAAGTAGTTTACTGATAATTTATTCAAATAGCTTTTTTGATGACTGAGGAAGAAGTTAGGTTAAAAGTAGGGGAAACAAACTGGATATTTAACTAAATTTACTTTGGTAAAGTCAAGTTGAAATTAAGCATTTCTATTGATTTATTTTCTTTTTTGAAACTTGTGATATACAAATACATTTAATATTAAGTGTAAATTAATAATTTTAAGATTATAAACATAGCAGAATGCATAACTATATAAATACACAGCCATAAAACTAGAAATTATGGAAAAAATATTTGATTTAATAGCTGTGGGACTTTAGACAAATTATTTAACCTATTGAGGCTTACTTTTCTCATCTGAGGAATGCGAATAAGAATAAAACCTCTGTTATAGGCTATTGTGGGCATTAAATAAGATAATGTGGGGCACCTGAATATGTAAATGTTAGTTTTTTATCATTATTTTTACATAAAATATACTAATTGCTATGATTGTTGGGGGAAACTTCCTTTCCTCTGATTTCTTGTTACTATGAGGAGGTTCTTGAGGGCAAGAGTCATGTAGGATTGGATTTTGTTTCTTTCACTGTATTTGTTATCAATGTTGATGTGCCCAAAATATGTATCAATGAATGAATTAATGAAATGGAGCTAGTCTTTCATCCAAATGAATAATTTAGAAATCATTTCCTTGGATGGGAGATACTGTGTCAATTAGCTTTGCTACATAACAAAACATCCTTAAACCATCAATTGGCAGCACACTGTTCCGTGGCTCAGCTGAGGTGGCGCTTCTCTGCTCCATATGTTTTGGCTGCATTCATGCATTTGCAGTCAGCCAGCTGGTCCCTTGACCTTACTCACCCGTTTGACAGTTAGTAGTGGTTCTCACGTGGGCCACGTATCTGTAGCAGCCTTCTTGAGCCTAAGCAGCAAGAGAAAGGGCACACCCTGATGTTCAAGTGCCATTAAGGCATCTGTTTTTGTAGCATTTGCTGATTTTCCATTGGCCAAAGCAAGCATAGGAGGAGTCAGTGTGAGAGAAGACAAAACAAGGGCATAGATAACGGGAGAAATGATCCATTGGGGTTCCTTATTGTAGCAACCTACCACAAACACAACTTTGAGCCTCCTTTGCTTTATTGGATTTTTACTTTATGTGAAATGCTTTGATTAATATTCAAGCTCATGAAGAAGGCATGCCATCGAACCTGATTTTAAAGATTTTAATCAACAAGATCCCTTATTTAGAATTATTATCTAATTCTAACTATGTCAGAATGTGACTGAGGCAACCTTTAGTGTCTATGACTGGCAGTAAGTACTAAGAAAGTTTATTCTTTCCCTGATAATAATGATGCCAATTGTGACAACATGAACCCTTAACGTGTGGCACACACTATGCTAAGGTCTTTACATACTATCTTATCCTATTCTCACCACAGTCTTCTTTTTTTAAAAATTTAAACATGAAGGTGATGTACTAAGAGGTTTATGAATGAATATCCCCGACATCATATACTAGCAAGTGGTGGTGATAATTGACGTCTGTTGGTCTCATGTCAGAACATGCCCTTTTGACCACTGTACTGTATAGTGTTACATGCATATATATGCATGTATATATCTTTATATATGTATGTATCTTAAATATTTAATATATGCAATTACAATATTTTATATTATCTTATCAGTTATAATGCTATTGTATTTTTTGATTCTCTCAGAATCTCAGCAGTAATCTCAGTGAATGCTGGGAATCAGTACCACAAAAATTACTAACATAATTAGATGAATTCCTAAAAGACATCATTTCACCATCACATCTACTTGCTTTCACAGAAGTATAACTTAGTTAAAACATTCAAATAATGGGTGAATAATAGTTTGGTAATAATAGACTGGTACTCTCATGGAACATCAATGGTGGTGTCATGAAACAGCTCTTGAGGCCTTGAATTTGGCAGCCAGTGAGAAGATTCCATTTGGCTTGCTAAGCATAGGTAAAGGCCAAAGGGAGAAGGAAAGAGCAGGAGGGGCTGTGTATTTATGGGTGGGCTTTAGAAATGAAACTGTTCCTAATGCAGAAATGGAACTTGGAACTCAATTCCTAAAGCTAATAACATGAGGTTTTTAACTCCGCAGATCACACCAACTTCAGTTTGGTGGTTGTTGTACGAAAATGTATTCCACTACAGTGTAAAGTATATGGGTACTAGTGATTGTACAATGGCCCTGTGTTCTTGTGACTCATTCTTCTTGGTAAATGTGAAATTTTTGATGGTTACTAAATATTTATAAAATAACTAGAGCATTTGCCTAATAAAAATACTTGGCTTAATTTTAGCCTTAGTTTTCTAATATTTACTAACAAATACAAGTAAGAAAATGGACATTTTTCTTGTGGTTTTAAGTGCAATGGGAACTACTGTGGTCTATAGTTTATTGTTTTACTAAGAAATGATTATGTACCTATACCTTTACAACACACTTTGGCATCTGTAGAATTGGACCTTTTCTCTAAGCTTATACCAGAATAAATTGTGAAGAATTAATTAGGGAATATTCTTAAGATCTTCTTTTAGTGGATACAGATTTGTGAGATAAAACACTTGAAGAGAAAACAACTCATTTTCATCCTGTGATCTTAATGAAAGGTAGATGCTAGCAGTAATTACTTTTTTCTTTCTTTACTTTCAAGTCCTTTTATTTATCTGAGATGATCCCCATCACCCTTTTAGAGCATTACAACTACTCAGAGAGGATTCTAAGTTTTTAAGAGGCAATTAGGGAATACCATGAAAACCATCTTTTCTTGCTAGAACTGATACCTGTTTCATTGTTTTACCTGCCTAAGCATTAGAATCTAAAAAATTATTTTCCAATCCAGATTCTAATTCTTATTTCTAATCCAGATTCTAATTCAGATTGACCGTAGGTGCAAATTTAACATATCAGTCTCAGTTCCCACAACAAAAAATTGACAAGATGATAATTACATACCTAATAGTATGGTGGTGAAGATTCAGTGAACTAAATATTAATATATGACAGCAACCCGGCAGAGTGACTGTCACATAGAAATTGCTCAATTAATGGTGGTTTCTTTTCCCATTATATTAGTCTATAGCATATAGTAAACATGTCTTTTTGAACAAAATTAAACCTTAATTGACAGTATTTCTGGAAAACTAAGTTTTTAAAAATAATTATCACATAAATTCTATTTTCCTCTCCTATTTTTAAAATTCATATCCTTTCCATTTATTTGCATCTTGCACACACACAGGGAGCAATGGGGGAGTTGTATTTACCATGATTTCAGAATTTCTGGAAATTTCTCTTTTGACAGTGTATACTTACAGTACTGATTTTCAGAAACATACAAAGCAATGATATGTCATTTTTATTCTTTTTATCTTTGAATAAAAACATAACTTAGGATATTTTTAATATGCTAAGACCCTAAAAAAGTAGTATGCTCCATCCAAATTAGAAAATAATATATAAAACTTAAATGTTTTTCCTTGGGTTTTGTTCTTACTAATACAGAAACCTGGAGTTCTTGCTCTTACCCAACCGCCAATACTCTAGTTTATTGCCTGGAAAAAATTAAGGTCTGTCTCTGATGTCCTAGCTACCTCATTTCTCAGCCCTTTGCCTGTTACTCCCTTAGCACGTCAGAGACATTGATCTTCATTCTTTAACAATTTCTAAGCAACTTGGATCTTGTCTTAGCTTCGTTTTCACTTAGTAAGCTGCTGAGTGACAGACACAATGTCTTACTACATCTCTCTGTTCTTTATAGCACTTTTGCTTATATTTGCTGCTCATGAAGTATTTGATGAATGATCCTATCTCTCAGGGTCCCCACTTCGAACATCCTTGAATTATACATAGAGATATAAAAGTGGGTTACTTCTGCCCACCTACTAACCCACTACAAGTCAGCTGCCAAAGCTTAGATGCTCTCTAAGCTGTCGAGTGAAAGCAAATATTTCTTCTTTTTGTGAGTGGTAGGAGACAGGGGTAGACAGAGGAGCGATGAGAGCTACCCAGGCTTACTTGGGTGTGAAAAAAATAAAACTCTAAGATCTAAAACATAAAAAAAAAAGTGGGTGAAATCACTATTTAAAAGAAGCCATCTTTTAAAAGGAGCCTTTGACCTTAAAATATTTGCAGAAATATAAGAATACAAGAAATGATTCTAGCCCAGAGGGCTTGGTATATATTTTGATGCTACCTATATCACCTTTCTCTGCCATTCTCTCCTTTTGCAACTTAGGCTAGACTTTCAGGTGTCACTGGACAGGAATCAGCAAAAAAAGATACTAATAATGTTCTGTAGCAAATAAAATTTATTTTTCAACTATAACTGGCTCTAAGAAAGCGAAGCATAAAGGGATTTGAAAAGTTAGATGTATCATGAATTTCATATTAGATTAATTATGTGATTGACATTTATAACTCATCCAAGGTTATCTGTGATTTTTATGAAGGAAAAATAGACAATTAAGAGATGTGTTTTCTGCTACTCCTAGGTAGTCAAAAGGAAAACAGACCTCTTCCCTGAGAGATTCAAGTAATTCTTTTCTAGAAATCGATTCTAGAGTTACGTGAATGTGTTTCAAGTAAACTACACTGATGAAGCCAAAACAACTTTAAGAACAATACTTGTCTTGTGTACCCAGTAGTTTGAAAACACCTTAAGATAATTTAAAGGGGCACATATAATATCCTATATTCAATGACATTTCAGTAACAAAAATCAGATCGGTCAACTTTCTTTCTTGCTGTATTTTTTACGTGTTAGCTAATGAACCCGAGGAGTAAAGTTACTATTTTTCTTGTATTTTTACTAATGAAAAAGTTCAAAATAAAAAATACCTTTTTGTGTGTTTTCTTTTCTTTATATTTGAACTCTGTCCTTTAAATTGGGTTAAATTGCTAATTTCCATTTTATATCAAAACCACCATTGTGTGGCTTTTTCCATGGTGATTTACAAATAAGTTTGGTTGCAATGTTTGGTAGATATGCACTTGGTTGGTATATCAGATATGCTTTTGATTGGGTTCCTGGTTGCTCCAGTGCAGCACAAAATGAATTGCCAAACATTTTTATTGGCTTGTCACCTTTGCTGTTGTAAAAATAACAAATTAAGGGTCTATTAAAACCAGATTCTCAAGTGCCTGAACTATTGTGTTGCCCAGGACTGATGTAAGTTTTACCTTCTTTTTCAGTTTAATTTCAGATTCTGTTGGTTAATTTTTTAAACTTGTAAGTAATTTTACACTTTTTTATAGAAGACGTATGTTTTTATACCAATAATCTATCCTTTTATTACTTAGTGAATAATTTATTGGTTTAAATTGGCTGTATGTGATCCCATTAGCATATCGATAACTGTTTTAGGATCAGAAAATATTTTAAAAGTTAGAGTGATGTTGCAGACCAACAAGAATTGAAAAGATTTTCCTTTCCAGGATCAAATACTTTTTGGAAATGCTGATTAAAATAGAACTAAGAAATTTCAGTTAAAAGACTGGTAAATGTGTTCCTTATTGAACTTCTTCATTTAATAATGTTTTCTTTACTCTTTAAAAAGTATTTCTCCCTAACCATTGTAAACAAAAGTAGGCAAATATTCAAATTATAATTCAAAAAATTTCTTTTTTTACTTTACCACTTAAAAGTTTTCTTTCTGTCAAATCAGCTTTATTGTTGGCTTATTTTAATTAAAAATAATTATTTATTTCAAAACATTGCAGAGTTTTAAAAAAGAAAACAAATAGCTGTATAATCAGATTCCCCTGATGTGAATACTGGTAACAAATATATGAGGCAATTAGATTTCTGAAATGAAAAAATTTAACCTTTTAATTTCAAAATATTTCTCTAGAAATGATAAGTTACACATACATAATAGAAGGATTTTTAAAATTGTAAGTATAAATGTGTAATTAGCATTAATAGTTATTAGGTGCTAGTGCCAATTTCTCTACATTGAATTCCCCACTTTCTACTCCTATTGTATACAAATATCTACTCATCATTCATCTATTCTTTTATTCTTTCAGTATCACTTAAGAACATGATAATTTTCATAGTATCTGGCCATGTTTTCTATCATACAAAAACTCCTGCCCTCCAGAATCTAATTGGAATCTAATTGCCCTTGTAATCTAATTGTAAAAACTAATGATAGGCCTTAATAATTAAAAGAGAACATGATAAAACATGTGTTAAAGGAAGCCGTTTTCTCACCTCCACTACACCCAAGTCTCCGTCAAATGATTTAGTTGTACATTCTGAAGGAATATGTGTGTGTGTGTTTGTGTGTGTGTGTGCGCGCGTGAGTGCTTAGCACTCAGAGAGATGAAAGTTAACTTGGGATTGGCATTGTCAAGGAAGGTCTTAAGTGAATGACATCTTCTGAGTTGGTCATAGAAAACAAAAAGAAGGAAATGGATAGGTAGAAAGAAGAAAGCTAGGCATTCACTGTTTGGGAGCAGTGCAAAATAAGATAACATAAAATTAATCATTTTAAAGTGAGAAATTCAGTGACATTTAGTCCATTCACAATATTGGGCAACCACCAACTCAGTCTAGTTCCTGAACATTTTCATCACTTCAGCAGGCAACCTGGTAAGCAAATAGCAATTACCCCACATTTCCTCCCCTCTCCCCAGCCCCTGGCAACCACCAGTCTGTGTTTATGGATTTACTTGTCTGGATATTTCATGTAAATTGGAGTCATACAATATGTAAACCATTGCATCTGGCTTCTTTCAATTAGCATAATGTTTTCAAGTTTCACTTACACTGTAGTTTGTATCAGTACTTCGTTCCTTTTATTGCTACATAATTCATTGCATCTATATACCATGATTTGTTTATTCATTCATCCATTGATGGACCTTTGGTCTGTTTCCATCTTGTGGCTTTCATGAATAATGCTGCTATGAACTGACATGTACACATATTTTTTTGAGTACCTGTTTTCAATTCTTCTGGATAAATGCCTTCCAGATGTAGAATTGCTGAATCACATTTTAGTATATTATGGTGATTTTAGAGAAAATTATGACCTAATATCTATTTGATAGTAGAAGACATAATTTTGTAAATATTAAACCCATATTTAGTTTGTTAACTGTTTGTATTAATGTAAAACTTATTTTCATGTTTTTGATTGTTTCATTCATGACCATATCCCATTATAATGATTTTTTTTTATCGTATATGAGTTTAAAATAGAAGTTTTACTTCTTACTTTGAATTTAGCCCTTAAGCTTTTTGTTTTCTTGATACCCCAGTTAATCTCCTATTAAAGTGATTCTGGACTTTGGAGATGCTGGCTAATTCCATTGCCAGCCCTGATTCCATCATCACCATATTTTTATTCGCCCACACCCTTGACGTTTTTTCATCGTATTCAGCAAATTGATAAACATGAGAATACATAATTTTGTTCCATTCTCCTTGGATTGTTTCATTCAGGGCAATGTTCTTTATTTTGCATTGTATTCTTTTACTGCCTCTATTCTGAAACAACATCTCCTATTCTTTGCTAAACTCCATGCCATTTGAATTCTATAATTGGAACAAACTTTAACTTCAAATGTTATTCCTTCAACTTACCTTATACCCTCCTTGGACTGGACATATTGAGAAATCCCAGTCTGATGGAAATCAAGTCAATTAATGAAACATATAGATAAGTAAAGAATGAAATGTTTATTAAATGACTTTCATTTCCCCCCCCTCCCAATTTTCATGATCACTTCAGAAATCAGAGATTTAGTCCCAATGAAGGATTGAGGAATTTTATTTTTAATGCAATAACAATTATAATACATTTGATCATTGAACAAACTTCAGGGATTGATAGATATTCTTTGTAAATAAAAAGTCACCCTACCCTTATAGGTAATGAGAATACTCTCAGCTCTTGGTGCCTGGTTAGAGTTTATATACAAGCAAGGAGCCGATGTACAGAGGACAACATTTTTTTTCACCTGCCCAACATTGATTCTTTTGCTTATAGCACATTTTACTTTGGGCGACCAGCCATCCTGCAACTGGATACTGACTTGGCGGGACTATATATCAAGGTGTTCTGCCTTTCCTGACTGCTGGGTAGAGATGTGAATCAAATTGCTTTTCCAGGAATATGATCCTTGAGCAGAGTAACAAACAAATCTGGAATTGATCTTAGAAGGCCTTGAAGAAATTGCCCGTTAGTTCCTGCCGCTCAGCTTACCAGACCTCATTGATTTGGCATTTCTTTCACTTCTGTATGCAACTTTGTCTCCTCCTTCTAATAGGTATATTTACACTTGAGGGACTATCCCAAATCCTAAAGTTACCTTACTGAAAATTGCTTAAGAAAAAGAAAAAAAACATCAAAATAAAAGGGCTTAGGAAAAACAAAATAAATGTGTATCTAAGAGAGAGTTCATAAAGAAGCAGAAGGCTAGGACTGGCCAACAACCACAGACAGTATTAGAGTGGTTCATATGACTAATAGCAGGCACTTAAGGGATTAGAGTTTGTTACTAATCCAAAACATTTCAGTGAAGAGTGGCAAACTGTAAAACTTCAATTTCCTCATTTATTTCAATAATAATTTTCTCTTATCTCTAATGTAAATACATCTCAGTGATTCCTTGTAGTAATCCCTGTTTCTTAGACATCTCCTTATAGCATTCTACAAAATAGTTACATACAGAGTAGGGTCACCAGATCAACAGCAACAGCAGCATTTAGGAACTTGTTAGAAAAATAAATTCTTAGGATCCACTCCGATCTTAGGCTCCATCTTAGGGATGGGGCCCTGCTATCTGTGCTTTGGTAAGCCCTTCAAGTGATTCTGAGGTACACTAACGTTAAAGAATCACTAGTCTATAAGCTACCGGAGGAGATCGTCAGACACAAGTCTAATCTCCTAGAGGAGGCGAGGTACAATACCCAAGCAGACTCATGGCCCTTCATACATATGTTGAGAGAAAACTCAACATCCTCTACATCTCCTAACATTTTCTGCCCTGTGATGAATTTCTTAAGGATCAATTGGGAAGACGTGGCCTCCAAATCAGATCTTCTGCTTTCTCTGCCATGGTTTGACATTGAACTCTACTTCTACGAAACTGTATACCATGCAAATTAAAAGAGAAATAAACAAAGCAACACCAAAGCAATGGAGATCTTTTTTGAAATGTTACACCAAGAAAACAACAATAAGAGGAGGTTGAATTCAAAGAGAATGACTGAGTTAGAGCCAATAAAAACAACTGATGTGGGGTAAGCAGAGGCAGTTAAAGAAGAAGGAAAAAAAAAAAAAAGTAAGATCCCGGGAGCAGCCTGGGTAGAGATAGTTTGTAAACTGAGAAAGTGAGTCCTCAATAGCACAGGCCTACCTTCCTCCTTAATTAAACTGAAATTGTCAATTAGTGGGTCTCTTGATTAAAAACCAACAACAGCCAAAGAGTAAAGTACTGAATGTGACAACTTTAAGGCAAGCTAAGACTGTATCTAAGCTTCTCACCTTGTACATGGTTTTGAAACACTGATTAGAATGCTGCTGCTAATCAGTGAGGTTGGGGATTCAAGATCATCTTGCATGTGAATCCCCAATTTCAGGAGAAAAAGAATTCTTTTCTCCAAGAGGTAAGATGTATGTAGCACGAAATGCTGACTTTGCTGGCACTGTAAACGGAGGGGTCCTTAAAAGCTGTCAAGGGATGGAACCACCTTGACCATCACAGTATATACCAGCAGTGCAACAGATGAGATGGTAAGCCCCGATGGTGTAAGGGATACATGTTTCTTGAATTTTAATTTTGGTTCTATTCACTGAAGCTGACATTCTTCATTATTTCCAAGTAAAATTTTTAGATTGAATAAATGGATAAAGAGAAAATAGTTTGCAGACAGTAATTTTAATCATAACTGACTATTTAGCTTAGTACAATCTTTTAATGATGGGATTACAGTGAGTTATGTTGTTTATATTGAAGCAAATGATGGTCTGCCTTGATCAGGGGGGTACAAGAGTGGGCAGTGATGCAATTACTTTAAAAATCCAAGTGGTGAAACTTGAATATCTTGCCCTGTGAAAATGCAGTTATGTGATTATGCTACTATTTTCTCATTACTAGAATTACAGCATATACATTTTCAGGAGCACATAGTAAATACTGACCTTTTCTTTTAAATATTTGGGCAGGCTAAGGATCTCTACTATGATTAAATAAGCTTAAATATAATGCATCAAAAAATCCTGCTACAGCTCCTGATGAATGACTTTCAAAATTATCATGTATATCTTTTCCAATAAGTTGCAGCTTTTAAAATTACATTGCAGTCTCATATAATTATCACTTTATATTAGAACATTTTAGTTCTAATATAAACTGTGGTCATGGCTTACTGAGATGTCATAATTCATCAAATCTTTTCCCCCCACATCTCATCTCTACATCCTTTCCAAAGTGTACACTGTAATTTTTAGATTGCCAAGTATGATCTATCAAAATGAGAACTTGGATGTGGTACTTAGCAACTTTTAGATATATCAGTAAAATAATAATCTAACACCTAAAGAAAATGATAATTTTCTATTAATATTTTATGATATTTTGGAACCTCATTTGCATATGCACCAGGGGAGGGTGAGAAATTGAAATGCATTATGTTATGTGTCAAGCTGATCTCATATATCAAATGATTTTAGAAGGCATGGAGTTGAGAGCAGAAGTATTGGGAAATATAAGATAGAATTTCAAAGGCAGGAAGAAGCCTGATGGGAGAATAATTAAGAATGAATTGGTAGAAATTCATGAATAATTGCAAGGCATGCTGAGGGTAGAGAAACTTGGTATTCATTGGAAGGAGTTAAGGATGAAGACTGTTAAAAATACTAGAAGCAGGAGGTCTAGAAACATAGACCATGATCTTATGACGGATTGTACTGTACTGTCAATATACCATCTAATGTATTCATCATTATTTTCAAATTTGTTAGCTATTCTGTATATATGATTCATATGTAAATAAGCATTTAGCTCAGTAAGAGAAGTTACATTTTTAGAGATAGAAGAACTCAACAGCAAAGTGGAGATGATGGGAAACCGCCGTTCTCACTTTTTGGCTGGGATTGATATTGGGTCAGTTTTTTCAGATAGTCTCAGAGATGATGACGTTTAACATTTTTTCCTTTGAGTTAATTATTAAGAAATACCCAGAAATTCTTTATCCAATATAACCACAAATGATTAGACAATGTAAGGTAAAGCCACAAGGTAGCTTCTGACAGGCACTGTTACCTGCATCACTCTTGCATGGTGCCTAGTTGTGGACTCTGCTCCTCTGCTCCTGGTAGGCTTTGCACATCACTTACGGACACAATGTCTTGTGCTGTATGGCTCCTTGTTTACTGCTTTTTATTGTCTGTCACCCCTTAACCCCTACTCCAAGCCTATTATATCAATAGACGAATATGCAAAAGTTATTTGAAATAAATAATATAGGTTTAGGACTTCATTTCACTTCAATTCTAAACATCTTTATGATCACTTAACTATTAATATTTAATATATAGAGAGACATTTTCCAGGGAACACTTAAAGCTCACAGTTTCAAGAGAGTAATAAAGTGCCATATATTTGTTAAGAATTCTTACTTATTGACAAACAGAATTGGGAGAAGGTGTGCCTTTATAGCTGGTATTTTATCTGCTACCATCAAACTGTGGTTGCCCTTTTCATTTTTTTAATTTCCCTTTTTAATTTGTTACACCCTTCTTTTGGTGGATATGTATCGACCCTTATTCCTAATTTACTACATACACTTTGGTGATCAATTTGTAGAAGGATGCTTGCAGGGGCTTAGATGCTGAGGAAGAAATGGCATCAATAAAATGTAAATGGAAGAGAGAGAAAGAGAGTAAGTGAGCAAGATTTAAAGCTTATCTAAACGGAGCAGACTATTTTAAATTTGCCTGGAATTGCTACACCCTCTTTAAGATTCACCAGTAATTTTACACTTTTATTAAATATTGTGCGAAGGAATAATAAGCCCTTCTCTTTGCCAGAGATGCTTTGTTTAAATCAAATCCTCTGGAGAAAAACCCAAGAAGAAAAGCTGCTGAGTTTACTTAATATAAAAAGTTTGTTTGTTTTTTTTCTTTAAAGCAAAGTTTCCCTGATGGCACTGTTTGTTGATTAAAATGCTCTGCAAAGTTCTTCTAGTGATTCTTTCAGGACTATGCTATACTTTTGTCTACTGCTGAAGCAAATGTTAACCTCACCTGAGATTTCTCCAGCAAAGCATTTTCTCTTTTCCAAAAGCTCTTACTATTGCCAGATGTGCAATTAAATGGTCACTTCACCTTTATTATCATTTTTGTGGCATGTTATTTTGATTATTTTTCTCGTGTATGTACACTGTAGCAGTTATGCTCACCATGTGCTTGTTATGTAAAATAGCTATAAAATCCAGGTGGAAGATGCAAGCTGATGGGGAAAATCACTACTGGTCTCCCATTCAGCTCATTTAACCCTCAAAGGGAAAGTCATCTGGATAAATGTATTCCTAAGCATCTTTCAACTGTCAGGAAATATTTTTGTATAGTTCTTCCAACAGCATGATGGAAGAGGCCTGCATCTCTAGAACCTGACCTTACCACTAATAGCTTTGGTCCCATTGAGATAGTACTTTTGAGATAAGATACAAGAAGCCAGTGAATTAGAAGCTGAGGTGTGATATAAATATATGTAGAAAATAGGCTTTTTGGCGGGGGAGTAGGGGAAGGGAGGAATGTAAGGATTTTTTTTTTCCTGATGAATAGAAACAAACAAAAAAAATTAAGAAAAATGTAAGTTTAATACTTTAAATCACAGTAAGCCATAGAATTTAATTTATTTTCCCTAATGTTATTCTCAGAGAAATCCTAATATCTTGTTTCATGAGAATCTAGGATACGTATGGTAGAAAATGTAAATATACCATTATTACAGAAAGAATTGCAGAAATAAAACTTCTAGAATGTACATGCTTTCAAGCATGGCTTTTAAAACTGTCCTATGACAATGGTATAGTCTCTAATGAGCAATTTTAATGTTTAATAGGAAACAGGGCAATTGGTTTTATGGGAGAAGAATCCCTCCCATCCCATTAGAATTATGAAACTTTCCATTTGTGTTTATTCAAAGTTTATTGTTTTATTTTGATTAGTTTGATTTGCCTGTTTTTCATCAGAAGGTGTAAAAAGTTGGCAACCTCTTCAGGGAAGAAGAGTGTGTGATTGCTAACACACTTTGTTTTCAATGACCTCATACATAAGTTAGCACTTCTGTTAGGAAAGTATGGAGTAAATCCACGCATTTACAAGAATCCAAGTTAGTATTATATCTGATAGTCTCCATGAGAAAGTATTTAGAGGGGAGGAAACAGGTGATATTACCTTTCATCTTTAACATTTCATCTTTCACCCTGTCCGCACATAAGGGAAAAAAACTTTTGCTCTATCTATTCCAGAAATATATGTGAGGGATTTTATTTTATCTATAATAAATAAAATGAAAAGAAATGTATTAATGAATATACCGAGTTTAATTAGTAAAAAAGGTTATTTCGAAAAGTTAGCAAATAGCTCATTTTCCTGATTCTATATGTTACAAGTTCACATTTAATGTATATTATACTTATTGTTGATAGATTTCATCCCATTCCATTTTTAGCAAATCTAATATACTTTAATCTATTACATTTTGGCTGTGCAAATTTCCTCCATATTCTTAAAATTTATTGCAAACATTTTTGGTGACTAAGAAGAATTCATCAGTGAGAGTGAAATCAATTGATTTTAAAGTTTCTTGTTATTATAGAGATTGGGAAAGAGGATTTGTAGCTGCAATAAATGTTTCTGGGAATTTTTTATGAGACCAGTAGGAACCTTATAAGATTTTAGTTGGTGTTTTCCTCTCCTTTCCTTTTTCCTTTTTGTCTGAGTTATGTACAACGTAATTATTATGTAAATAAGCTACAAAATCTGAAAGTGTGAGAGTTGGCTAATAATAAGGATTTTAAGCTGAGATCGCTAAGGTCAAACTACATCTTCTTTAGATGAAAATTTAATTTTTCAGCTATTTAATAGAAAGTTATCAGCAAATTTTTCTTTTTCATTTTTTTAAATTTGTGAAATCTCCCTAATTCATAAAAAATACAGCTAGTGAATAAAGCAAAATAGAGTGAAGTTTTAGGTGCTAAACTTATCAATTTTTTTCTACTCTCATTCTTGCCCCTCCCCCTAATCTTATAAATACCTTGTAGAAGGATTGAGCAGGGATAAGAGATAGAATATCTTGTTAAAATATTTAGCAAGAAAATATGGATACAGGGGAAGAATGAAGAAAACAAAACAGCCTTAGCCTAAACTTTCAACTTTGCTAAATATTAGAAGCTCCCATATGTATACATATATAAAATGCTAGTAGTAAAATATTTCCTGAATGAAAAGTTATATTTGTAGAAATTTCTTGTGCCTTTTTAACATTATGCTTTTTCATTCAGCTGTTCTCATGGTCCAAGAATTTGAAGCAGGAAAGAAGGTAGTTTAGGGCAACATATATATGGTTAATAAAACCAATAAGCAAGAAATATATTGGAGTTAGGCAGCAGCTTCTGTTGTTGTCAGAAATCATTCATCCACTATGAAATTTCAAGAAAAGGAATCCTTGAGATTCAGATAATATGGAAGTAAAGGGAATGTATATCTGAAAATTAAGATTTTAATAAGAAAACTGATTGACCAAAGAGAATGGATAGTGAGGTCAATAGATGAATAAAATGTTAATATACCACCATCTGGTAAGAAGCAGATAAAAAGGAAAAGAAAAACTTAAAGTTCACTCAGATTTTTTTAAAAGTGTACATGAAAGTTATATCTTTTATGGTATGTTTTCTATTCATATAGATTTCTGAATCTAATGGATTAGATGTCTGCCTTAGTCCATTTGGGATGCAATATCAGAATACCACAGACTGGGTAATTTGCAAGAACAGGAATTTATTTCTTACACTTCTGGAGGCTCAGAAGTCCAAGATCAAGGAACCAACATCTAGCGAGGGCCTTGTTGATGCATCCTCACATGTTGGAAGGTGGAAGTGGAAGAAAGGGTGAACTCCCCCCGTTGAGCCCTTTTATAAGGGCATCCAATCCCTTTCATGAGGTCAGAGCCCTCATGATTCAATTACTTTTTAATGCTGTTGCATTAAGAACTGCATTTCAACATGAAATTTGGAAAGGACAAAAACATTCAAACCATAACAATGTCTCATAGAGAAACATGATTTTCCAGTTATTGGTCTCATTTTATTTCTGGATTATTGAGAATATGACCATTGCATATAGCTGGGAAGATAGTACACTGTACCACTGCAGATGTGAAAGGCATTACTGCAAGAGTCACTACTTTTGTTCAGTGGAATAAACAGGGGCTCATAATGTATATGTAATTTTATGTTTCTTCCTATATGAATATTGCCATGATATTTCCTTAAGTTGCTTTAATAGACTAAGTATTGAATAAAATACTCAGAATAGTGGGAGAGTAACCATCAGACACAATGTTTTCCTTATTACACTTTCTAATTTTCCTTCTCACTTTCATGTCTTCAGGCAGATTGAATAATAGGGTAGCTTGCTGAATCTCTCAATATTGTTCTCTCTGTCTCATCATCTGTCTCTCTGTCTCTGTGATGTACACACATGCACACATGCACACAGGTGTTTTGAAATATCCCAGAGTTCCTAGTAAAATGTTGCGTGATCTGATAAAAAAAAAATTCAAGCTAATATTGGGGTGGCTTCTCTATGTGTTCTCCTTTAGTGGATCTGAATGTTAGTTATATCTAAAATTTAAGGCCTGTGCTGGAATGAAGGGCAGTATCTTCTCATTACAGGCAGTTATTAGGTCATTAAATATGAAATGACTGATTTGGAATCAAAAGTTTAGTTTATTGTCTCAAACAAGAAGCGGTACAATTAATCAAAGTGTGCACCTAAACTACTGACACAGATTTGCCATTGACATCTTAAGAGGGTAGCTTTTTTATGCCACCAGCAAAGAAGTCTGGAGAGTGAGTGGTGACGAAATTGCAAAAGACATTTTCCACAGCTTGTTTAGGATTGAATATTTTTCTTTGCAAGAAGTGGTCCAAAGCCTGGAAGAAGTGGTAGTCAGTTGATGCAAGATTTGGTGAATACAGTGGATGAGAGTTTCCAAGTTCAGCTGCTGTAGTTTGAACAGTGCTGTTTTTTGGGGCATATGGTCTTCCAAGAGGATTGGCCTGTGTCTATTAAAGAATCTCGGCTGCTTAACTGCAAGTATCCCCATCATTTCATCCAATCGGTTGTAGCAGACATCTGCTGTAATCAATTGACCATGTTTCATGAAGATGTAGTGGATAATACCAGGGCTGGAGCACCAGATACCAGTTGCTTTTTGTTATGAGTATTTGGTTTTGGACTGGGTTTCAGCACTTTTTTATCCAACCATAGTGCTGAGTGCTTGTAATTGTCCAAAAGAATCCATTTTCCATCACACATAGCAATAAAAGATAGAACTGGTTCATCTTTATGTCATGATAGCAAGGAAAACCAGGCTTTGAGATGATTTTTCTTCTGGCGTTTGTTTAATTCATGCAATACCCATCTATCCGGCTTCTTTACCTTGCCCATTTGTTTCAAATGGTCCAATATTGTTGGAATAGTAACATCAAATCTTGCTGCTAATTCACGTGTAGGTTGAGATGGATTTGCTTCCACTACAGCTTTCAGCTCATCATTATCCATCTTGGTATCAGGTCGCCCACATGGCTCATTTTCAAGATTAAAATCACCACAACAGAACTTCTCAAACCATTGACATACTGTGCATTCATTAGTCACATCCTTCCCAAACACTTCATTGATACTTCGAGCTGTCTGTACTGCATTCGTTCCTTGATGGGACTCATATTCTAAAATAACATGAATTTTCGACTTATCCATGATTTCACCAAAATCACTCTTAAAAAAACCTTGAAAGATAATCACAAGCCAAAATACATGTTTGAAAGAACGAGGATATACCTTCACAATAAATATAAAACAATAAGTGTCAAAGTGAAATGTCAGTGATATCAACTTGCAAACTTAGTACTTAAGGAAATTGGACACTTCATGCTTAATAACCTAATATTTTAACCCATGATTTGGGTTAAAGTCATAGGCTAATTATATTGCCACCCCACATTAAAACATAAAGTTTAAAAAGAGAGCTTAAGAAAAGACTTCTTCTCAATTCCTGAAAGAAACCTGATGCACCCTCAAAATATCTGAAATAAAGCAGGGATAGTTAACTTTGGACTCTGAGAGGGAAAGAGCAATGGATATATGTAAAGTCCTAAGATGCTTGAGTTGTGAAAATGTGTAATATTCCAAAAAGATTTATTCCTATAAATATTTTACAACTACAAGTTACAACCTTTGTAAATGACATCTTTACTGATACCTTTAGCATGTGATCTTTTATGTTTAGCCAATTCTTATTTATTATCTTTAAAAATATCTGAAAATAATAAAATTGGCAAGGGAACAGTAGTGAAAAAGATACCTTTATAAAATAGTGTTATTATACATTGTTACATCTAACATTATTTGACTGCATTTCCCGGGACCAAATTGTTAAAACTTGGTTTAAGGTGCCTTTTTTTTACCTTTATAACACAGTGTATCTATGTACATGTATGATAATAGGAATGGTTCTTTCAAGTATAACTATTTTTAAAGTTATAAATATCCTTTTTGATATTCATTGAGATTTGTAAGGTCTGCAGTCTTACTGAAGCCTTGAAATTTATCTGGCAAGACTATTTAAATGATTTTGTTTTAATAAAATAGTGGTCTTTTCTCCAAATGTGTATACTTTTTACTCTGAGAGCTGATATCCTTAAAGAGAGAGAATCAACATGCAATGCCATTCCAAAGTTTGCTACATTTGCTCTTCATTATACTGTATGGTTAAAAGACCTTCTGAATTTGATAAGTTTTATTTGTTCAATTAACTATATCAGTAGCATATTGTAAGGAAGCCTGTAGGATAGTAAATGCATGCCATACAGTACATATAAACAGTTTCTGCCTCTCCTGAGAAGTTCCTCATTTTAGTGGACATCATGTACATTCTGAAAAATCCATTAACTGTTTTGTTATTGCATCCTTTGTGCTCATCACCTGCCTTTATGTTTTAGCCAGCTGGCTTACCTCCCTTTCCCCTGCTTTAATACCACAATAAAGGTGCATTTTGGCTTATTGCCCTCCCCCTCAAATATACTGTCTGCCTAACACATCTCTATGCATTGAATTTTTCTGAGATATCTGAAAAAAATTGATGCCAGTGGAAATTCTGGCAAGAAACATTCTAAAACAAACCTTAGTGTACTAAGTGTTTGAAGCCTGATCTGGAGAATAGTTTTCACTTTATGCTCACTATATCTTATTTTTTAGTATTTAAATTTCATTATTAGACCTGAAGATAATCTAACCCAATGACACATTTTGCAACCTGTCAGTACAAATTATTTTTTATGTGAGGTTTAAGGGAAGTTATTAGCTAGATGAAGGATAATAAAGAAATGAAGTTTCTTGAGCGGTAATGTGAAACTAATAACACACAATACAATTTTCAGTATCTGAAATAACTAGGACTACAATAGATTAAATACTGTAGAAATAAAGATTAGTGAACTTGAAAACATAGCAATAAAAATTTAAGTAAATGCAAAATGAAGCACAGAGAGTTTTTTAAAAAGACTTAAAAATTAAGTGCCTGTGGCACAAAAGCACATGTGGAATCTGAACCCAGAATGAAAGGGGGAGGCCGAAATTACTTTTAGAAATTATTGTCAAGAGTTTCTCAAATTTGATAAAAACCATAGAGAAGGCCAGTGAACATAACACAACATGAACAGAACATAAAAAGTAACAAAAATCAAATTACTAAAAATGAACGATAAAGAACAAAATCTTAATAGAAGTTTAAAAAAAACAGCCAGGATATATAG
Source organism: Avahi laniger (assembly GCA_963575035.1). Taxonomy (NCBI): domain Eukaryota; kingdom Metazoa; phylum Chordata; class Mammalia; order Primates; family Indriidae; genus Avahi; species Avahi laniger. The sequence continues at coordinate 39,697 of CAUYSK010055235.1, read as the reverse complement.
AGAGGACAAAGATCAGACATACAACAGACTTCTCCTTAGAAACCGTACGAATGAAAAAACAAGAGAGTGGCATCTTTAGTGAAGAAGGAAGGTTGTTAACTTAGAATTCTATACCCAGAAAAATATCCTTTAAAAAATGGAGGCAAACAAACTTTTTCAATTGAACAAAAGCTGAGCCAGTTAATCACCAGTAAATCTGCAATAAAAAAATAAATGCTGTAAGACATTGTTTAGGGGGAAGGAAAGGCTACCAGATGGAAATCTGCATCTACACAAAAGAAAGAGCACTAGAAATGGAAATTATGTGAATAAATATAACATTTTTAAAATTTTTTTCTTTTAAAAAGATAATTGGAAATAGAAAATAATAATGTACTATTTTAATATATGTAAAAGAAAATGTATGACAATAGCACAAGAATGTAGTGAGAACCATAAAAATAAGATATTATCAGGTTTGTACATTTTGTGTACAGAGATATAATATGATTTGAAGGCTTACTGTAATAACTTAATGGTTTATATAGTAAACCCTAGAGCAAAAATCAAAGAACAAGGTGAAATATGTATCACCTATAGGAAATCCACTTTACAAAGATACAGATAAAAGTGAAAGTATGGAAAATGACACCAAATACTAATCCAAAGAATTGAAAAATAGTACAAAAATAGACTTTCAAATAAGGAATGTTAACAAATATAAAAAGACTTCTCATTATATACATTAAAAAAGTTAATTTATTGAAAGGAAAAGCAATCCTAAATGTGTATGATGTCAATGATACAGCTTCAAAATACACAAATCAAAGATTGATAATATTGTTTAAAGACAGTGTTAAGATGACAAAACGGTGTCGAGAAGTGAGAGGAGTCTGAGATTTTACCCTGCTTGCAAGCTAACAAGTAAACTTGACACACATTCATGGATGCTGGCTGAAGACATTAAACTTCTCTGTTACAGAACGATGACAATTTACTATTCACACCATAGCAGTGGCTAGAATGTTAACATTTTCTTGTGCTGGTTGCCCAGTCCCCAACTTACACAGTACAAGTGGCAAAGACCAGGTCATGCCTGTACAAGCAGTGAACAGAGTCGCAGGAGAGGAACTTTGAGCTTAGGGAACAGAAATCTTTTATAATTAGTTGCAAGCAAACTTGCCTTACCTTTTTTTTTTCTTAAAGGTAGACATTTCCTATGTTATTAATATAATGGATAGTAAACAAATCTACTCTTTGCTTTAGAGGTAAACGTCATCTTTATCTTCCATGGTCCTTTGCTACTCAAAATCTTTGAAAAGGTATTACAGTTGAACATAAAGGAACTTTCGGGGCCTCTGCTCACAGGGCTGTCAAAATGTGAGAGGTGTCTGGGGAAAATTGTCTCCTAACAAAAGGCAAGCTACAGACTAGAAGAAAATGTTTTTAAAACATGTATCTAAGATAGGATCTGTATCCAAAGTTTATAAAGAACTGTTCAAACTCACGAATACAAGCAGAAAGTAGGCACATTTTTAAATAGATATTTTACCAAAGGTGATATATGGATGACAAGTAAACACATAAAAAGATACTGACCACCAATAGTCATTAGAAAAATTCAAGTTACAACTGCAATGGTATGCTACTGCACCTCACTAGAATGGCTAAAATTAAAGGTGACAATATGAAGTGTTGACAAGTATGTGGAGCAACCGGAGCTCTCATACGTTGCCAGTAGGAATTCAAAATGGTATATTTTAGAAAACAGTTTGGCAGTTTCTTATGCAATTAAATATATAGTTACAAAAGGACCCAGAAATCCCCTTCTAGTTATTTATCCATGAGAAAAAAAATAAATAGCAACACAAGACATATATAGATATTTTTAGAGCTTTATTCACAATATCCCCAAATTGGAAACAAGTCAAGTGTTCTTGTCCTGATAAATCCATAAACAAATTGTGCTATACACAATGTATGACTGAGAATACATCTCAGCCATACATATACATGTACATAAACCATGTAGATAAATCACAAAAGCAATATGCTAGGTGAATACAGCCAGACAGAAAAAATACTTTATGATTTCATTTCTATGAAATTCTAGAAAAAATCTAGTGTTTTGCTGAAGAAAGTACTTTAGTCATTTTCTGTGTTGGGAGTGAGAATTTACTGCAATGGGACATGAGAGAACATTTTGGGGTGAAGGAAATATTCTACATTTTGATAGTGGTGCTGGTCACATTGAATTATTTTTTATGTTTATTGAATTTTGTTATGTGTAAATCTCATTTCAGTCAAGCTGTTAAAAATAGGAATGAGACTCTCCTCTATTTTAGCAAACATCAGAATTGACTAACCAATGATATTTTGCCTTTTAACAAGCATGCCTTTATGTTGGCAATTGATTATTTTTTCTCTTCAACTCTTTCTTTTTTTTTTTATTTCAGCATATTATGGGGGTATAGATGTTTAGGTTACGTATGTTGCCCTTTCCCCCTCTTCCCCTCAAATTAGAGCTTCAAGCGTGTCCATCCCCCAGACGGTGTACATCGCACTCATCATGTATGTATATACCCATCCCCTCCTCCCCCCTCCCACCTGCCCGACGCCCAATAAATGTTATTCCTATATGTGCACTTAGGTGTTGATCAGTGAAACCAATTTTCTGGTGCATACATGTGGTGCTTATTTTTCCATTCTTGGGATACTTAGTAGAATGGGTTCCAGCTCTACCCAGGAGAATGGAAGGGGTGCTATATCACCATTGTTTCTTATAGCTGAATAGTACTTCATGGTATACACATACCACATTTTATTAATCCACTCACGTATTGATGGGCACTTGGATTGTTTCCACATCTTTGCCATTGTGAATTGTGCTGCTATAAACATTTGAGTACAGGTGTTTTTTTTATGTAAATAATAGTCAGCAAATTGCTATATTATGCAATTTTATTATTTATTTTTAAAATCACTGATAGTAAAATTTAGCCAGGTTGGAGCTCTGTAATTGCTTAAGACTTTTAGCTTTAGAAGGTGCTTCTGAGATCATTGCTACTTTTCCTGTTAGATTTGATAGGGAAAATATGACAAATATTTACTTTCTTTTAATTTTCACATTTTTTTTTCCCTGAGTTCAGTCCTGTTAATTCTTATAATCTTGGCGATATTATGCCTCTTACCTTTATCTCTCCACTTCTCAAGACTATAATATTTCCTGTGATAGTAATAGCTAACATTTATTGAGCACTTACTATGTAGACGACTGTTCTAATTATGTCATGCATTTATTTCCTTTAATCCTCACAGCACCTTTGTGAAGGAATACAATTATTTTTTCCTGTTGTATAGGTGATACTGAGACACAACAACTTCCAAATTCACACAGCTATTAAGGAAGCAGGGATTTGCTTGCAGACAGTTCCATGTTATAGCCATTTCTGAACACCAAACTATAAATTCTATAATTTATAGATATTAAAATCTAGTATATAATAGAGGCAATTTATTTAAATATGACTCTCAGAACTTTCCCTCTCCTTTCGTGATCCTTCTTAATGGGTGCTATGGTTTGAGTGTCCCCTCTAAACTCATGTTGAAAGAATTGTTACTGTGATAAAATTAAAAAGTAGGAGCATTAAGAGGTTATCAGGCTATGAGGAATCCACTCTCATGAATGGATTGATGTCATTACAGTGGTCATGGGTTTGTTATAAAAGTGAGTTCAGCTCTCCCTGTCTCGCTCACGCACATGCTCTCTCGCTCTTCCACTTTCTGCTATGGGATGATGCAGCAAGAAGACCCTTACCACAGGTGGACTCCTCAGCCTTAGAATACTCAGCCTCCAGTATTATAAGAAATGAATCATCCAATTTCAAGTATTCTGTCAGAGCAGCACAAAATGGGCTAAGACAGTGGGTTTGGGATGAATCCAGCAAGCACTCCAGGTGGTGGTTCATTGAACTCAGTTTGAAAAAACCCATTTCTAACTTCGCAGGATACAAAGGTCACAGTTACTATACAAAGTAACCCTGAGTTTATAGTAACTGTGACCTTAAGCTAATTACTTAAGCTAATTACTCTCAGTGCTTTTGTCTCCTAGTCCTCAGAGTAGTGATGTTCTTTTAGGATGAAATGAGATGACTGGCTCCTGCCACAAAGTGAATCTTCTTTAATAGATTTGTTTGTCATTGTTGCCTTTGGTGGTAGACGTCATTGCAAAAAATCAGTTGATGGCGGCTACTAATGTTCAATCCTGTACTTCACTGAGTGAAATGATAATGTCTAATATGCAAAAGGTATTTCAAAATGAAAATACATCTTATTGAAGGTGAAATTTTTTTTCAATTTCATTTTTCCAGGAATTAAAATACAGTGTGCTCTGCTGCAACATTCGTTTCTAAAATACCAATTAGATTATTTGCAGTTGGTAGATAGGACAATTACGTTGGCATAACATAGAAGCTGTGTAGCTTTATATATGATTTATTCTAGACAAAGGGAGGCAGAATAGTCAGAATAGAATTATAAACTTGGGGAGGAAAAGAAGCCCTTAGATTGAATGACATATAGTCAACAAGAGTTCTTTTGGAGCAGTTTTAAGAAAACTTTAAAAAATGCAAAAAAAAATTTGAGTGCTTGTATCTGGGGCTCCCTTGTCAAAGGGAGATACTTCTGGCCTTGTGTAGCTCTTAAATATTTACAGTATACATTTGGAGGTTATTCTGACCCTGGCTCCATTTCAATGGCAAGACCATTGACTTGGAGTTTGTCTCCCAACTGGTTTTTTTCCAACAATTCTAATTAGTATTGCCAGCATTTCTACTCAATTTTTAAAAAAATAATTCTGTGTGAGCCACTTCTGTAGGTGGTCAAAATTATCTTCTAAGGTGTCAATATTATTTTTCTTAGACATCTACTCCTAAAGTTTCATGTTTTGAATGGTCTTTCTAAAATCTGTTTTCCCAATAAGTTCTGTTATTTTAGATGCCATTTTGTTTGCTATGCGAGGATTATAGGAGGCATATATCTTGTTATGACCTAAAAATTCCATTTTAGGAGCCTGAACATCTCCAGCTCTGCAATATCTTCTAGTCTCTGGAGATTTTAGTGTGTTGAATGGTTTGTAAATTATAAAGTAATTTACTTCCTTAGAGAGATTCTTTCATTTCATTGACACCACTAGTGTTGTATTTGTTTCTTATTATTCTACTGTGTAAAGCCCACTTGAGTTATTTTTTTAAACATCTGCAAGATTTCTACCTTGCATTTCAGTTTCTTCTATGCTGCGTCAGCAAGAAGATATACATTTTATTTTAGTTATTAGGTCTTTTATCTATAAATTATTCCTTCTTACATAAAAGTATATAATAATTTATAGAGCTGGGAATAGTAGGTCAAAGATTATCATTTCTTAACTAAAGAGAGACATTTTTACTAAAGAGAAATATTTTCCATAAAATAGCTTTGATTCTAGAAATTGCCACTGTTTATTGAATGTCTACTCACTTCTTGAAGAAATTTGCTTATGATATTCAGTGAATATAAAAATTTTTAAAGAAAATAAAGGAAAGAAACAGCAGTAAATCTGTGCCTTACAGAATTCTCCCACGGAAATACTAGAGTTGAAACAAAATTCTTATTAGACAAAGAATTGCTGTTGAAATCTCAACATTCTCACAGAAATATGATTTTTACTAAATGCTGGAGGAATTTCTCCCTGTACCCATTGTCTAAGTGCAATCACTTTCAGGACAGTAATGCATAGTCCATTAGATGTTTTCTTAAAAATTTACTCCTTGCTATTGTTACAATTCCTGACTCTTAACAGAAATGGAACATGATACAATTACAATAAACTAATATGAATAGAAGCACCATTATTTATTGTCATTAGATATATGCTGGGACACTTCTTAGATGCTTAGGATTTTAAGTTGAATTTAACAAGTTTGAATGACAATATTATTTTAAATTGTATTTAAAGTTAAAATAGTATGGTCTCCCCTACTTTCTAGCTTCATGATTTTGGTCAAAGTATTCAACATATCTAAGTCCCAGTTATCCTTTCTGTAAAGTGAAGAAAATGAATGTGCCTGTACTTTGAGTTATTCCAAAGATTAAATGTGATAATGCGTAAAGTGCTTAGCTTAGTAACTGCTACTTAGTATATTTTGCATAAGTATTAGCTGTGAATATTTTTATCAACATCATCATTATTATGAAATTTAGAATAATTTAGTGTCTAGTTCTCTGTGTTTACTATATTTTCATAACCCAGGCAGGCATGGTCTGCTGAATGATTTAGCTGCTTTAGCTAGTTGCACTATTGCATGAATTTAACCTGATTTCATGGGATGAAACAGAGTGAACACTGTGGCTCATGGCTGTCAGTAGTGAAAAATAGCTGGAAATCAGACAAACAACTTTATTGCTGAGATTATTTCCGGGCTAAGAGTTCTTCCAACAGCTGTTTGTTTTGGCCATTAACATGTCCATTCTTTTTTTCTTCTTCTTCTTTTTTTTTAAGCTGGGGAAATATGATTTTCTTTAAAAAGAGAATGCAGGCTGGTTATTTCTGAAGTCAGGAAGAACTTCTGTCCTTCCACTATTGTGGTCTTTTGGCTGCTCTTAAGCTTGGACTGAAGGGCTTTTCCTTTTGTTTTCTTCCTCTTTTTCACTCTAAAAGCTCAGACTCAGACAGCTTTAGTGAGAAGAGAAAGCAAATCTAGGAGCTCTTCAATTTTAGAGGAGTTTTGTAGCAGTTACCTTCAAGAAAAGTTTACTCCCCAAAGGAGTATTTAGTATTACATAGACACTGACTCATTGAACAGAAAAGGAGGGGTGGAGAGAAGCAGAAAGAGAAAGAAAGAGAAAGGGAGAGAGAGAATGAGAATATGAAAATCCCAGCCAGCAGGAAAGAAAGATACTTAACTAAAGATGAAGGGAAGTTTTGCCTCTTCCTGAAAGTTATGTTATTAGTTTTTAAAAAAATCAGGATGACTGCTAGTTTTGTTTAAAGTATTTGTTCTGGAAATACTAAAGTTGGAGTCTACCAGACTGAGGTTAGAAGCATTTTCTTTGGCAGCAAGAAGATACTTTTATAGAAGCCATGCCTGTACTTGGGGTTGCCTCAAAACTGAGGCAGCCAGCTATTGGGTCAAAGCCTGTTCATACTGCTCTTCCGATACCAAATCTTGGCACTACTGGGTCACAGCATTATTCTTCAAGACCTTTGGAACTTGCTGAAACAGAGAGCTCAATGCTTTCTTGTCAGCTCACATTAAAATCAACCTGTGAATTTGGAGAGACGAAACCCCTCCAAGGAAAAGCCAAGGAGAAAGAAGACAGCAAGGTTAGTGGCTGAAGGTTACCTGCAGATTTATATAGCTAAAATGCAAATTTCCTTTTAGGTAGACTATGAAATATGTTATGGAATTGGAACTCCTATGAAAACTGTATTTGTAGTTTATAGTTGCAAAAGTCATGAGCATATTCTCTGAATATGCATATATTGTAATCACTGAATACTACTTATTGATGAATGCCTAGTTAGTCCTAGATATCGCTCTGTCACTGAGAACCATAATCAATCACAAATGTAAGAAAAAGAAGACTAGTTTTATACATATTACAATGTAAAAGAAGATTTATTTGTAATAATCTTACAGACACCATCAATTTCTCTAAATGTCATTTGCATTTTAAACAATTTCTGTTTGAATATTGATATCCTAGATGCTTCATTCATTGCAATATGAGGAAAATGAAATATTATTTTCCTTAATACTGCACATTTGTCTGGATTTTCACTTGTAAATTGAAACCCTACTGTTTTACTTATTACTGACATCGTTTTCAGTCATTTAATTTATGACACTTTGTGAGTAGTAGCTCGTAATTCTTGGTTTCTAAGACATACTACAATTGTTTTCTCCCACAGCTGAATGCTAGCATGGTCCTGCGGCTGATGAACTCCATGGGCATTCATTTGTACCTTAATAAGCATCACTTTTTAATGCAGCATTAACTATGATGTCAGGCTTTCCAAAGTCATATTCTCACCCTTGGCTTCTTAAGAAATGTTTTGGTTTTACTTTTCCCAAATATAAGTTAGAAATAATATAAGGGAAAAGATAAACTTCATAAAGAAATCAACACTACAAGTGAAAAAGAAAGCCATTCCTTTCGTCTGCTTTGCCTATTCCATCTCTCTTCACCTGCTCAGATCCTTTAAGCTTCAGCCCAAATGCAACTTTATTCATAGTCATTGCTGGCTACTTTTTCCCCTCCTTTCTTCTCTTCTGGTTCTTTGTCTGTAGAAATATTTGTAGCATCTTTTATTTACTATTTTGTATAATTACCTGGACCATTTCTTTCTATCTCCACCTAAATTGAAAATAGTTAGAAGGCAAGGTCCATATCTTATGCTGTGCTCCAGCTACTCCCCCCAATTCTTTATGCCTAATAAGAATTAAATGGTAATTGAATGCATGAACATAGGAATGAGTGAGTCAATGAATGAATATGAAATTATTCTAGGACAGATTTAGATAAGTTTGTTAATATCTTTGGATCGTTTCTTCTTTAAAACAAAGGATTTGGAATGGATGATTTTTGGAATACTACATCTAACAAAGCATTCTCTAAGTGAGAAAAATCAGTTAAAAGAAAATATTTTTTATTAGAGACGTATAGTTCTTAGTCCAATGTGAGCAATTCAGAGTAAAGAGTAGGGAAATGTAAATCATCAACAAAAGACTTAAAATGTTTAACTTTCTGCACATAATTAAAAGCAAATTCCATACAATTCCATTCTAATGTTCTATGTGCCCACAATGACTTGTATGGCTTCAATGGAAAGAATAGATGGATTTGTTTCTCTCTGCTGCTCATGGCCGTCTTCTCCACAGGTTTAGTCAAACTTCCACTTTGCTAAATGGTCTTGGCTTAAGACTTGACCACTGTAAGTACTGTTTTCACTAGAATTTTGGTTGATCTCTTTGGTTAGCAAACATATTAATCAAACATCTGATATTCCAATAAGCCTCTGTGGTAACAAAAGTTGTATTTATAGGGATGTTTTTACCATGCCACTTATCAGATTAAAAACTTTTTCAAACAAATGTAAAGAATGCCTGGTCAGCATTTCAGAATATTTCTAAACATTAAAAAGAAGTATATTTAGAAGTTTTTTAAAAAATACTTTTGAAAAAACAACTGAAACAAATAGAAAAAATGATCAAAGTAGTTATATTTGAGAGAACTAGACTTGGCTGCAAATAGTAGAAAATTGGTATAACAATTGTATAACCAAGATAGGAGTTTATTTCAATTTGATATAAAGGAAATCTAGAATTAAGCCATCCATGGCTAGTAGGGTGACTGCATGAAGTTGATAGAGTACCATGCTCTCTCTATTTCAGCTGCCATTATACATTTGTGGATTATACCTCATAGTCTTAAGGAGATAATTGAGCTCCACTCAATTAAAAAGATATACTTTGTTTAATTAAAGATTCTTCTACATCTCATTGGCCTATTTATAGTTCCAAAGCCTTACCTAGATGCAATGGAGACTGGAAAATGTAGTGTTTATTCTAGGCAGCCATGTGCCCAGCTAAAAATTATGGGTTTGATTTCTAAGGAATAAGAGACCATGGATAGTACCCAAAATAGATGACTGTTGTCAAGAAACATTTATGTGCAGTACTCTGCTAGTTCTTGCACAAAACGATCTTGCAGTCTGGTTTGAGAAAACAAACCTACATATAATGATGTCAGAAATGTATCTTTGATCCAGCACTCCCTTGTTCTGTTCTTATGTTGAGCAGGGCAAATGCCATCCTTCCGCTCATCTAATCTTGAATTCCTAGGCTAATATCTGGTGAAGTACATCACCATCTCATATCCCGTAATTTGCCATAAATTTTAGGTTTTAATTTCCTATTAGGGCTTGGATTTATCCCCTTTGGCACATTCCCATCCTTTGGCCCTTGTTTTGTATCAATTATTTTAATAGCTCCAAATCGGTATCCTCTCCCGTGTCTCTCCACTGTTGTCCATCCAATACATTCACCCCTGCTTAATAATAACTTTATTATAATATCTTCCTATAATATCTTCATTCAGGCATTCCAGTCTCCCAATTGTTGTCACCTCCTCTTCTGGCATAGCTTGATGTAGCTACTGTATCCCAGATGTTATCTTCCTGGGTGTCCCAATTTCTTCAGACTGCTTAGTCCCACTAGAAAATCCAGCACAATATTTTAAGGGCTTATGTTTTTCTTAGCTATATCTTGTTCTGATTTCTTACTTATCTTGAATTTACTAATCTCTCTGCTCATATGGATTTGTTTTTCCATTCTTCCTGGGCATTCACCCAAATGAGAAACAGAGTTACTTTGCCTTGGAACCTTTACTTATGAATCTGGAGGTTAAAGTTAAGAAAGAGTGTTCTATTTCATCACAGCTTAGAAAACAACATACGGTTAAGCATTAGACATCCCTGTTCATGAAAGTTTCTTGGCCATAGCTATTACTGAGAAATCCTCCCTGGCCTTTACTTCTCAATCCTTAAACTCCTTAACAATTTGGTCAGGCCCCTCTCTTTCACCCCTATTCTCATTTCCAACTTCTTTCCAGTCTTGGGCCCACTCATTCCTTTCCTTTTGAATTCCTTGTGCAAACTCAAGATTCTGTTTTGCATTATTATAGGAAGCATTATTTTTGAGTACCTTCCCTCTACTTTATAGGGATTTTTTGTTATTCTCATAACATTTTCAAAGAAAGCATTATTATCAACATTTACAGAGAAATAAACTGAGGATTAGAGAGAGTGGGAGACACTCATAAAATCAGACAGTAACTAGCACCAAAATCCAGAATTTGAATCCAAATTTGTCCCTACAAAGGCTTTTTCTCTCTATTACTTTATTTATACTTTCTTTTGATGATATAAGTGTAATATTTTTATAGGTTTACCCTATCTTCCAAATTTTGGTGCTCTTTTAGACTCATTTCAAAAGTCAAAAATATAAATAAATTGTTATGTAGGCTAAAAGTAAGGAGAGTTTACATACATTTGGGATATCTAAAGAAATCTCTTAAAAGAGTGGTGGCATTTATGTCCATGGTAGCACGGATGTTTGTTCAATATTCCCACTCATTCTGTAAGTTGGAAGGACAATCAGGGTAATGATTATTCCTTAGTATTGTGTTCACATAAGACTAGCACTAATGCTCTGAAAACAGAAGATGCTCAAATGCATTAATTAAATTGAATATTAAAAAAACATAAATAGCAATATAGATAAGCAAATATATTGTATGAATAGTATTGCTAATAAGGCCAATTCTTTAGAATTTTAGGGCTGACAGAAATCTTCTTGAATGGAGTATTCATAATAGACTGAGTTGTGGGAATTTAATGGGCAGATAGGACTCAGATATGGGCAGGAAAAGCATTCTATTGAGGAAAGGGTTACAAACAAGACCACCCACTGAGTAAACTGTTATAGTCGGAGCAGACTATTTGTGGAGAGGAGAAGGGTTGGGTCCGATTATCAATGTAGGCAGACTTCATTAGGTAGACAGTGGGGAAGCCTCCTTTAAAAGAATGTGACAAAATGATACTAGCAATGACATTTAGGAGAAATCATTGCAGAGTGATTTTAATCTAAACTAATGTTTATAGAGATGTGCTATATGCCAGATTCTGGGCCAACTACTTCATGAAGTATCTCATTCAGTCCTCACAATAGCCTTATGATATAGTCATTATTATTACCCCCATGTTACAGACGAAGAGACCGAGGCTTGGAGAGGTTAAATTACTTGCCAATATCTCATTGCTTGAGTGTGGTAGAATAGGGATTCAGACTAAGGCTGTGTTGTTACAGAAGGCATATTCTTAAGCAATAAACTAAACTGTAACAATAAACATCTGTTGGGGTTGGATGGGGCAGGAGGGTTGACTTGATTTTTATATAGAATAATAGGGTTTGTTTTAAGTACTAAATCAGCATTGGTAGTGAATTGTAAATAAAATATTGGTTGTGTGAAGTGCCTAGAATTATCAGGAGAAGGTAATTAAATTTACACATGGTCTCTACTGAATTGTTTCAATAACAGAAATAAATAAAAGAAACCCCATGATAGAAATATAGCAACAGATGTCAATAACAGTGGATCGCTGGCTCTGGCCTCCAGCTGTTTCCTTCTTGGAGAAGTTGCCTGAATGCTGAGGATGTCTATGCTCCTGTTGGCTTGCTCACATAGTAGCATTTCCAGAGCTGGCCAGGCCTACAGCTGCATAGGTCAGCTCTCACGTCCCTAGATGATTCTGCCTTCCTTGCCTGTTTCTGCTGTGCTTGCACATTTAGTTATTTGTATTTAAAGAAATAAGATTATTTTTTTTTCTAGTTATAATTCTTGCTCCAGCTTTCACAATTAAACTGCTATGGTCATTGTAATTGTTTTTCCCTTTGTGGTAGCAATGGTATGGCAATATTATAATGATGCTTGAATATTAACATTTTCTCTACTGGCAGAAGGCTCAGGTATTCATTATTATACATTTATTGCTCTGAGTAACAATTGGTAGAAATATGGCAATCTGGCACTATTGTGTATTATTTTAGTTTACAACGTCTTTAAAGATTTATATTTTATGCTTTAAACCATAAAATTAATGAAAATTTTCATGTCAAATATGTGATTAATTGTAATTGAAAGTCTCTTACAAATTTTAATTGTTCTTTTGCAAGTGTCAATATTGTGTATGTATTTGCTGCCAATTTGCTGAACACATTTTCTTAGTTTATTTCTTTCCAATGTCATAGCCATCTTTCTTTCCTTTAACAAAAAAGAAGGCACTAAATATTTATGAAAACATAAAATCAATAGGTGTATTATTCATTTTTAATCAAAATAATTGCTATATGTTTGGTAATTATGCTGTCACATCACCAATTAGCCAGAGCCAATTTTCAACTTGAAATATTAAGTGACATAATTAAAAGAACACTGTAGTAAGAGCTCGAACATTTAAATTACATTTCTACTAGATTCTAAAAGGATAAATCATTAAAGCTATCTGAAATTCAGTCTCTGCCTCTGCAAAAAATTAAGTCATATAAGGGTAATAGTTCCCGATAAAGCTTTTCTAATAGTAACATTTTTATCTTCTCCCTTTCTCCTTCTTCCTGATTTTATACCATTTCTCTTATATATTCAATGTCTTCTTTCCCAGTGAATCCTTTGGATCAGAATTTTTGAACCTTGGAACTAGTGATATTTATACCTGATAATTCTGTTTAGGGGGTAGGAGTGGGGACCATTCTGAGCATTGTAGGATGTTTAGTAGCATCCCTGCCTCTATCCACTATTTACCAATGACATTCTTCAGTTGTGACAACCAAATATGCCTCCAGACATGGTTAAATGTACCAAAGGGAAAGACAAAAATCAAACACAGCTAAGGAACACTATTTTACAATCAACTTCTAATAACGCTTGCCTGTCTACTATTTTAAATAATACTAATTATATAAATTCTTTGCCTAGCCCAATGTCTGTTAACAGTTTTTCTAACATATTCTTCTAGAAGACCCCAAAGGCAATCACAGCAACAACAAAAATAAATAAATGGGACATGATCTAATTAAAAAGCTTCTGTATAGCCAAGGAAACTATCACGAGAGCAAACAGACAACCTACAGAATGGGAGAAAATATTTGCATGCTACACATCCAGTAAAGGGCTGATAACTAGAATCTATATGGAACTCAGGGAAATCAGCAAGAAAAAAATCAAACAACCCTATCAAAAAGTGGGCAAAGGGCATAAACAGAAACTTTTCAAAAGAAGATAGACTAATGGCCAAGACACATATGAAAAAATGTTCAACATCTCTAATCATCAGGGAAATGCAAATCAAAACCATAGCGAAATATCACTTATCTCCAGTGTGTGAATGGCTTCTATCAAAAAGTTCCAAAACAATAAATGTTGGCGTGGATGCGGAGAGATAGGAATACTCATACACTGCTGGTGGGACTGCAAACTAGTACAATCTCTGTGGAAAGCAATGTTGAGATACCTCAAAGAGCTACAAGTAGAACTATCATTTGATCCAGCAATCCCATTACTGGGCATCTACCCAAAGGAACAAAGACATTGTATAAAAAAGACATCTTCCCTAGAATGTTTATAGCACCACATGATTCACAATTACAAAGATGTGGAATCAACCCAAGTGCCCATCAATACATGAGTGGATTAATAAAATGTGGTATATGTATACCATGGAGTACTACTCCACCACAAAACACAGTGATGATCTAGCACCTCTTGTATTATCCTGATAGAGCTGGAGCCCTTCCACTAAGTGAAGTACCTCAAGAATGGAAAAGCAAGCACCACATGTACTCACCATCAAATTGGTATTTTTTTTTTATTTCAGCATAATATGGGGGCAAATTGGTATTAAGTGATCAACACTTAAGTGCACATATAGTGGCAACATTCATCAAGTGTCGGGCAGTTGGGAGGGGGAGGGGATGGGTATATACACACCTAATGGGTACAGTATGCACCGTCCCGGGTATGGACATGCTTGAAGCTCTGACTCAGGTGGGGCAAAGACAATATATGTAACCTAAACATTTGTACCCCTATAAGATGCTGAAATAAACAAAAATAAAAAATAATAGTAATTACAATAATAATAATTTTCACCCTACTTCAGACAATCACTCCATATTTTTGACGTGGCAGAGATGTTTATTGAAAGTGTAGTTTATGTTCATTTCCACTGTGACAAGATTTGCATTTGCTTTACTTTTCCTAATCTCTGACTTTTACTCTGTTTTCCTAGAGGTTACCAATGGCTTCTGGGAAGACATCTCTTCTTGGTTAACACTTTACCTCCTGTCTTTATCCTGTCTGTAGCACTTGACATCTGCTGACCACAATATTTTTCTTAGAAAGTTACAATATTTACTAGGAAAGTGACCTTGACAAGTCAATTAATATTTAAGTCTTAGCTTCATCTATGAAATGAGGATAATAATATAAACTATCTCATAAGATTGTTGTGAAGATTAAATGAGATATTGCATATAAACTATGTGTCAACAGAGGGCTTAATACACAATTGATAGTTAACATTTTTTACATATTAGTATTCTAATATTACAAAAGTATCTAATATTTTAATGTAGAAATTAATAATACTAAAGATTAGTAGGAGAACAGAGGAGACAGTGATTAATTTTCCATTTATGGGAAAAGTAACATTTCAAATATGTCTTGAAGAATGAATTTGATTTAGCCAACTAAATGTGGAAAAAAGAATATTTTAGACAGAATAGCTTTTATCACGGTATGAAATAGTATGCTATGTCTATAAAACTACAGATTTTCCACCAACTCTAGAATGTAGGGTGCAAGCAAGAAAGATGAGGTTGGTTCAAGGCAGCAGAAAGATGGATGTTAAATGCTGCAGTGAAGAGTTTGGACTTATTCTGTACAGAATGGGAGAAGGATGGTTAAGTATCAACATGACACAGGTTGATATTTTAGAAAGTAGATGGTGAAATGAGACATGGAAAGATCAGTAAATGGGAAAAATTTCTAAATATAGAAGCGAAGGACAATTTGATAGAGGAAAATTTTGACTAAAGTACCAAGCTCAAGAGCAATAAGGAACTCAAGCTCAAGAGGAACAAGTCTAATAAAAAAAAAGCCACAGATGTTTGGATTAATTTATTAATTATCAACAATCCACAAAATTCTAAGTCTTGAAGGATAAATATATTTCTTCATGCAGAAATGTTTAGTTGGAAATTAATTCCAAATGTTTAGTTGGTATTAGCAGCAAGTAGCAATTAAAACTAATAATAATTATTAACACTTAAGTACCTACTACATACCCAATGTATTATTCCAATTAAGGAGCTGTAGAAACTGAGCTCAAAGAGATGCTAGGGTGGAGCTGGAATTCCATCCTCAAATTCTATTTGACTTTTGTGTCCTTATTCTCTCTCCCTCTTTGTCTTTTTCTCACAATAATATATAAACAATAATCAAAATCGAGGTTATTTCTTACTTTCTTTGTAAATATGTAATAGGAAAACAAAATCATGGATTCTTGCCAGAAGTGCTGAATTAATCTTTGATAAATTTCATTTTGAACTGTTTTTTTCCCCCTAATTTCCACTGTTGCTCTGTTTTTGCTTTAAAAATTGTTCTTTGGATTACTAGTCATTGGGATCAATAGAGAGATTTGATGTCTGTAGGAGGGTTCATTAATTGGTTACATGGCAGAACTTCCCCCTGCAAATCACAGAATGGTTTGTTAAAGTGTGTTGCAATTCTGCCAAAGAAACATCACCAGGTGAGAGGACCGTGTCAAAATTTACCATTTTCACAGTAAAACAACACGATGCTGTCCTCATTTTAAAAAAAACAATAAAAATAGAATATCTTTTCTTTTTGCAATATTTTGATATTATAAAGGACTCATAAATCTGAATGCCTGCGGTGGACAGGTTCACAATTTTTCATAATGAAATGTGTTAGAATAAATTTTATATGCAATCAAAATAACATTTTACTAGTTAAGGTAATGCTAAATTCTGTATTAGATAAATCCTAGGTAGCTTAAAACAGTAAGAATTTATTCTTCACTTCTTTAATGGTCTCAAAGGTTGACAAACCATATCTCATAGGCCAAATATGCCTTTGCACCCATTTTTCTAAAATAAAGTTTTTTGATTTTTTTGTTAACACAGCCATGATGCTGGTTTATGTGTTGTCTATGGCTCCTTTTGTGCTATAATGGCAGAAATGAGTGGTCACAATAGAGAATGTATGGCTTGCAAAGGCTAAACATTTACTATCTGGCCCTATACAGAAAGTGGTTGCAGACACATGCGTATGGTAATGAGGAAGCCAGGTTTCTTCCAGTTTAACATTTCATCGTGTTGCCTCTAGCCAGCCATTAGCGAAAGAGAGAAAACTGAGGATTGCATAGGAAGCTTAGAAATTTCACATATCACTTCCACTAAATTCCGTTGGTTGGAACTCAATCAGGTGACAACACCTAATTGCAAGAGATGCTAGGAAATATAGTCTAGCTGTGTGCCCAGAAATTAAGAGAAATGGTTTGCTGAACTATTAGCCAGCATTTAGTTAGCTAGAGACCGGCTAATTAGTCAGATGTTCAAGAGTACGCAGAAATTTTCCATATTAAAACTATTCTGAAGTGCTCAGGGTTATCTTTCAGATTATCAATAAATTGTCCAAAATTATAGGGATGCATTTTTAATAGCAAAATCTTAAATAAAAGGACCATAACTGCACTCAAGTTACTAAATATACAGAAAGTAAATCTTGCAGTTAACCTAGCTTTTAAAAAGTAGACTAGGCCTATTTATACAAAAATATAAAAAGTGTAACGATGGTCTCATGACTCTTCTGGATGTTTTCAACCTTACGATTTTTCTAACTACCTTCAATTTCTCCAGTTCCAACCTGCTCATCCAAACTCACATGCTGAAAGCAACTCTCAGTCCTGCGCCCGTGCTTCTACTTGCCTCAGTAGTCTATTTTTAGCATTCTTCTCTTGCTAGACCTGGAAACTTTCCATCAGAGCTGGGAACCAGAGAGGCCAAGGCAGTGTAAGATCTGAATTCTAGAAGTGAAGTTGAACAAATCAGGGTGGAGTCAGGTGTTACTGCATGAAGATGGCATTTGCTGGCCTCCAGATGGTGCCAAATGGGTGGCTGCATAGTTGTGTCTGGGAGTGTTCTCTCTTTTGGCCTGGAGACGCCCTGTTACTTCTGTTAGCACATGGTAAATTGGTTCCCAGGGGACTGAGTGGGAATATGTGAACGGATTATTGAAAAACTCACCACCAGTATTGAAAGAAGCAGCTCATATTACAATGCTTTCAGACCATGGTAAGTAAATATAAAGAAGGGTGCACAGAATAACCTCTTCAAATTCAAGGTGAATTTCTAAATGACTTTATTGGGCTTTAGATTTAGTTGGAAGCATATAAGACTATATCAATTGAGGATTCTACTTCTCTTTGACAGTGTTTGTTGTTTAGTTTTAGCTTGAATCAAGTTCAATTGCTTACTTTTTAGACTCTAAAAAATACTCAGATTATGTATTTCTCTTTATTCTCCCTGAATGCTCACTTTTTAAATATAATCTTACCATGATTTTTTTGGACAATTTATTGAATTTCTACAGAGTGATATTTTTGCAGCATTCTCTATGTTTTATTATTTTGACCCATATATTTTTTGGATTCTGTTTCACATTTCTTTTCTCTTCAAACCATCTGCTTTTTATAGCTGTGTCTTTCTTCCTTTGGCTAGCTTTTTGATATCCACACTTGTGTGTTGCCTTCTTCTATTGAATACAAGCTTTACCATTATCTCCAACAATATGTTCTCTCAGCTATTTTCCTTTGATTCCAACTAAATCTATTGTATTCTAAGAAAGGCTGCTATTTTAGTAAGCATACCACTTTTAGGTCTACATTGTAGATCCTAGGTAACTTTTCTTATTAGTCATTTATCCACTTTATGTATTCATATAAAATAGCTTATCTTGTAGGCATTATGGAATGCTTATACCTACAACAACGGGGGCTCTGTTTCAGTATCTATATTTATTTTTTGCAACATTAAATTCCTATTTAATATTACCTGGAAATATTAGAAATTATTATAATACAGATTTCAACAGTCATAATTTTTATTATAGGTGTGGGGTCTGGTTATTTTATTTAGAACTGCTTTCTCCTCTCCAGTTGTGACAATCAAAAATACCTCCAGATGATGCCAACTTTCTCCTGGAGGGGAGGGTTGCCCCTAGTTTACAACCATTGATTCAGAGCCTATCTCGTTTGAGAAAAAGATTTTGTAAAATTAAAAAACATACACAATATATAAAGTTTCAAAACATATACAAGTAAAATGGGACTAGAAGAAGAAAAGAATAATAGAAGACGATCAAGCCAGAGGAAAGGCTGATGTATAAAATGTGTGCTGTGAAATTCTGTACAATCGTTAGAGGTTATCTGCACATTTGGGTCTGAGCTGTCAAGCTGCTGTTACCTGAAGGTTGAGTGAGTGATGCCCTAATTAGCGCTTGTCTTAGTCCATTTGTGCTGCTACAACAAAATACCACAGACTCGGTAACTGATAAACAACAGAAATTTATTTCTGACAGTTCTAGAGTCCAGGGCATCCAAGATCAAGGTGCTGGCAGGTTTGGTTTCTGCTTCCAAGATGATAGCTTTTTGCATCCTCCAAAGGGGAGGAACGCTATATCCTCACGTGGCAGAAAGGCAGAAGAGAGTGAAGCCACCCTCTCAAGCCTTTTTATAAGGGCCCTAATCCCATCCCTGAAGGCTCCATTCTCATGACTTAATCAGCTCTTAGAACCCCCCACCTCTTAATACTATCACATTGTTGATTAAGTTTCAAAATACTAATTTTGGGACACATTTAGAGCATAGCATGCCCAAATCTTGAGCTAATGTTTGCTCAGAAGATTCACATCTTTGCTTGTTTCTGTTTGTGCAATAAATTTTTCCTAGGTCCATTTATAAAGATAGTACAGTGTAATTTAAATAAGAATTTTCTCAGTAACATTTTTATTCCAGATTTCAGTTATGGTTTTTTCCCCTTATCCTTCCATTCTATATGAACTTATTTTCAATTTTCATTTTAATGGTTCTATGAATATTCATTGGGAAGAATGAATATATTCATATACATATATATGTACATGCACATGTTTAATCATCCTATACAGAGTGTATATTGCATACAGCATCAGGAAAGCAATAGTATGATGAGAGATCACTAAACTTCTAGGCAGATGGTCTGAATTGGAGTCCTGGCTCTTGGACTCCATCTGTGTAATCTCACATGTTTTTACTCAATTTTATCAATTTTAAGGTTAGAACGAGAAAATGGACCTTACCTAATAGTCAGAATTAAAAGTATAGTGTATATTTAAAATGCTTTACATATAAAATATTATTCAAAGTAATATGTCATCATAACAGTGTTAAGCTACTACCTATCTTTTTTTTTTTTGGAAGTAGGTGAAACTATAAACATAAACAGATAATTTTTAATTTTTAGTAGAAGGTTATTCTTTTTTAGGAATATCAATAATTTTAGATCTAAGGAGAAACTTATATACAATTCGTATAAATATGTTAATATATACATTATTTAAAATTTTCTGCCTCCATCCACTTTAATGAAATGAATAGAGGATCTTGAGGAATATGGATACAACTCCATAATTCAGGTAATCTTTTTTTTTTTTTTTTTTTAGACAGAGTCTCACTCACTGTGTTGCCCGGGCTAGAGTGCCATGGCATCATCCTAACTCACAGCAGCCTCAAACTCCTGGGCTCAAGCAATCCTTCTGCCTCAGCCTCCCGAGTAGCTGGGACTACAGGCATGCACCATCATGCCCAGCTAATTTTTTCTATATATTTTTAGTTGTCCATCTAATTTCTTTCTATTTTTAGTAGAGATGGGGTCTCGCTCTTGCTCAGGCTGGTTTCGAAGTCCTGAGCTCAAACAATCCGCCCGTCTAGGCCTCCCAGAGTGCTAGGATTAGAGGCGTGAGCCACCACGCCCAACCAGGTAATCTTTTTTGAATAAAAACAATCTCAGTAGTGGTTTACCAGCTGGAGCTCAGATTTGCTTATGCTTAGACTGGGGCTCAGTAAAGCCTGAGACTGTCCCTAGAAAAGAGGATTATGTGCTCTTAAACTTTGACTAATGACCTATATCATCCTAGTCTTGAGTGACTTTATTTTAGATTTTGCTATAGTGCTTAAAAGAACCTAAAAACTATAATTATTTCCTTTATTGCTGGAAGCATATACTCTTGGAAAGAAGAATGTCCCCAAATCACCATTGTTGAATGATTTCCTGTCCTATATTTAAGTAGATTAAACAACAGAATATGGAATAGAAACTTTTCTTATCCATTGAAGTTCTGGGTATTAATTGATATGTTTCAAAGGACTTTGCTATTTTTTCATTTTGCCATTTTTAAATTTGACTAGGCTAATTCTTTAGTATTAAATATACCAAAATGCTAGATTTAAAAATTCACTGCATTTTCACTCCAAAAAGCACATTGAAGATTACTGACCTTTGAACCAGGTGCCCAATTCTGGTGGAATGAAGATTAGGAAGGAAAGAGAGGGATAGGTTTATGTAGCTAAGAACGTGGATTCATTTAAGAGGTGATAAGCACCCCAAATCCATCCAATACTAAGTGACTAAAGATTCTGTAATGTCAGATCCTCCCCATTACAACATGTTAGTGGAGGTTCAGATTTTGTGTTTACTACTTTATTTATGAACTCTCTGAGATTCTATTGTCAAGAAGTTTATTCCCTAAAAGTTTATCCATTTTATCTTTGCATAATGCATTAACTCAAGAGATTTAGAATTAATGGGAATGTTAAATAGTGTAAGGTAATTCTGACAGAAAAATATCTTGAAAGATAAATAAGAAAATGTTTGATTAAGAAATGAGTTATCATGTAGAGTGAGCAACTATACTGGTTTTCTTGAAACTGTCCTATGTTAGCACTGAAAGTCTCCTGTTTGGGGAATCCCTCAGTCCCAGGCAAACTGGGATGATTGGTTACTCTAATTATGAAGCAAATTTTCTTGATTTTTCTCTTTGATTTTATTCTAGCTTTTCTAACAGTCTAATTATTCTAATTTTATAGTAGCTGGAAATGTATTTTATATTTATCAATTTTAAAATATATTACTGCCTTATTAATCATTGTTTGATGCTGTCAGTTCTCTGTAGCAGATTTAATAGGTCATGTCCTTTCTTTAACAGCAGTTATTCAAATTAGAAGTAGCTTCTTTGGAGGTTGTAAGTATTCAAAGAATGATTTTTTTTAATGAGATTCACTTGTGTACATCTGTTCCTCATTCCTTATCCACACCATTTTAACTAGTGTTGGCAATGAATATACTGCTATTTCCTTTCGTGAAAAAAGCTTAGAATGGTCAATGAAACAAAAGTATCTTAGTTCCCTGAGTTCATCAGGCAATTTTCAACATAAGTTTTTATGGGCCCTGAGTTAAATATAATGATATCTTGAGGTACTTCAGTGAGTTTGTTTTCTCTACACCTTTAGAGACTACACACAGAGATCAGGCTATATTTTACTTCGACAGCATGCTTGTTCTTCATGAGACACACAGGATGTGGTCTGGGAGAAATTCCATGCTTTAACAATAGACCATTGACAGAATGTTTGGGGAGTACAAAGAGGAAGAGAGCATCTGTCTACACCCAAAATTATCAGAGCCTTTTCTGTGTGAGAAAATCTTAGATTTCAGAAAGATGTTTTTTAAGGTCACCCGTTTTCCTTCTCTGTTTTTATTGGATGAGGAAAATTGCCTGAAAGATAACAAAGCATTTTAAATTCAGGGGAGGAATTGCATCACATTTGGCTAGTTAGCCCAGCAGAGAATGAGTTTCCTCAGGCACTAAACACATTTTCTTTAGCCCTTTTGTATAGTCTAAGTGAATTAATCTGAGAAAATTAAAAAGGATGGGAAGATAAAAATCCATCTGTAAAGTGTAACCATGCAGAGGATTCACCGGGAAAGAAGTCCTAATAGGAAGAATAAATGGGGAATGGTCCAGGTGTTGATTTTATCTACAGTTCATTCTGCATGATATTTCTCATTCATTCTGCCTGAGAAAGCAAGCTACGTAGAGTATATGGGTATCACAATTACTGATATTTCACGTTCTCTTCTGTAGCTTTGATCACATAGTAATTAAGTTTTTGTTAAATTTAATATTTCGAGGAGTTGCAAGGAAATGTCTGACATCTTATCCTTGTGTTCCTTGTGCTGCATCTGTAGCTTATTTCAGCTTTTGGAGGAAAGTTCCCATACATACCACCCCATCACAGTATTGACCTGTATGAACATATCCAGTTGGTGCTGCAGCCAGGAAGTTGAAAGGAGAGTTAGGTATGTGTCCCGATGTCCACCTATCTTTTCCTTTCTTCCTTTCCAGTGTTGTATAAACATTTTGTTCAGTGTCTTGCCACCTGGAACTTCTTGTAGATATGTTTCCACTCTCCAAAAGACTTGCCAGAGGGTGCTTCCCGTTATGCAGTACGCTTTCATTTACAGGACATCTATAAAGCCACAACATGGATAGTCAGAGTAGCAAAGTTGTCCTTCTAATGAGTGTGGTAAAACTTCAGTGCACATTCTTCAGCTAAGAGAAAGTGCCGCATAGATGTGATTTAGGATGAATAAGACATAAGTCAAGGTGTGGGTCTCTTAGTTTCCAGCAGAAAACAACACTTGGATTTCCTGGCAGTGTATTTATGTAATGACTGTGGTTTCTTTTTGTAAACTGTGTCTCAGACAGGGAGGAAGAAGGAACCAATTGGATTGTGTAACTTTATAAATAGAAACAGCCATGTTAAAATAACAAGACTGCTCTGGGTTAAGCCAGTGAGTTTTTCTACTAGCAGTGAAGCTAGGCCACTGAACGAACCATCCTGCAGAGTAACTTCTTAGGTTTGCCCAGAAATGCTTAATGGAAAAAAAATCACTGAGAACTCTTACACCCTTTCTATTGTACTCCAAATATTTCAGTCCAAATAAATCAAAACCTTTTCTCTGCTGGATATAGGCAAGTTGGAGACACACAGGAACTTTGTCCTCCACTACAAATATTGAATAATATGCTCTCATCATTTTTAATACAGCATGTAATTTACAAAACTTTAGAACAGTTTATCCTGGCATTGGCATAAAGTAGAAAGAGGTACCTACCTTACTCTCTACTGAACAGAATATATGCTACATTTGCCATATGTTCTGGAACGCTAGATGATTTAAATTCCATTGCAGAACCCAAGTAAAAGGAGAGAAATCTCCTCAGTAAAGGCCCCCAAAACTCAGTCTTCTCAATGTGATTTCATTCAATTTGATATATACTTGAAAAGAGAGATTTGTGCTATGTTTGCCAATCACTAGAGGTTTATAGATCAACAGTTTTAAGTCACTCAGTGAAGATTGCGTAACAGTAATGTTTTCTTTGATTTTGGTGGCTAGTCCTTCTTAGACACTGTTGACAAACTAATCTTCCTGAGAACAACCATAATCTTGGCAATCATTCAAGGTTTCCCTAATGTAATTGAAATTAAATTTCTCATTTAAACTCTTCCTTTAATTAAAGGCTGATTTGATTCATGTTTTTGTCTCCTGAGATTCCCTAACACAATGTCCTGCATATAGTAGTAACTTAAACATATTTGTTGAATTAAAAACAATGATTTTTATAATTTTATTCTTTTGATTCATGATTTGCTTCATATGTATATTTCAAAAAGAGCTACTCTAGACCCTATTCATGGCTCCTTGAATATAAATATCAGCTCTTCTATTTCTGTACAAGTTGAACATCCCTAACCTGAAAATTCAAAATCTGAAAAGCTCCAAAACCAGAAACTATTTGAGCACCAACATGATGCCACAAATAGAAAATTCATCACTTGACCACATGATGTGATGCAGTCAAAACTTTCATGTGCAAAATTAGTAAAAAATATACCATATAAAATTATTTTCAGGCTATTATGTATAAGTATTTATGAAACATAAATGAATTTCATGTTTAGACTCGGGTCCCATCTTCAAGATACCTAATTACATATATGCAAATATTCCAGAATTTGAAAAAATCCTAAATTAGAAACACTTCTGTTCATAGACATTTTTGATAGGAAATACCTAACATGTATATCAGTGATCCAAAGTTCAAACCTTTGTAATTTTGGTCTTGGTATAGTATGCTATGTCTGTCTTGAGCAATGCTACCTCAATCCTGTGGTAGTCACCAGTACCTCCAATTTTATATCATCAAACATAGAATATTGAAAGTGGAAGGAGAGTGGAGGATATTCTAATATAAGTGTCTCCTTTTATACATGGGTAAAATTAAGACTCAGCAAAATTAAATGGACTATCATAGCTGTGTCATTTCTAAAAGTGCACATGCCTGTATCCTGAGTGTCCCATTTTTTGATAACTATTACTTAGGTTATTCTAACAAACCTACTTAGGAAAATGAATATGACTTTAACACAAAATTAAAGAAAGCCAGCCATAGCCATGTACTAGAGAATCAGTAAGGAAATAGAATATGTTCAAGTTATGCTTCAATACCTAAAAGTATCTTGCATTCTTTGATTTCCTTGTAAGAACCTAACTGGTGAGATCACTCTATTCAGTTACAATGTCCATTCTTTATTGCCAGGATAGGTTTATTGATGTTAATAGTTTTCCTTGTCTAGAGTGGTGTATGATATGGATCTTTCTCTCAGTAATTGTAAGTCCACTGTAGTGTAATAAGTCAGCCAAGTGCATTGTAATATTTGTTTTTCTTAAACGATTTAAGAAATGCTACTTCTCAGGTGTACAAGAAAATGTAACTCACTATTTTCTATAACATATCTCTTCTTGCTTTCAAATCCCCATTCCTATTGATAGTGGTAGAAAAGAAGGTTGATGAGGATGGGAGAAACCTAAATTAGACTGTTTTCTTTTGGTTTAAGAAAGTCTCAATAGAGTAAAAATTCAATAAATTTGAAGATAGAATTTCTTGTCAGTGCTTTGTTTCCTTTTTCTATGAGCTTTCTCTCTTTTTTATTTATAGCATCTTCAGATGGACAGATGCAGTGTATGTAGGGAAGGTTTTGTGTCCTCAAGATAATGGAGGATGGAGTGATAAAAAATCTCCAGTTTGCTTGCTACCATCTACATCCTTGCTGGTCTCTGCTGAGTTGGCCCCATCCAGCCTGGCCACCAGCCATGCTGTACTGTGAGACTTGGGCTCTGGGTACTGTGTGGACACCTATTTCTGGTAACCATTGCTCATATTCTACATCTGCCTCCTCCTAATGCCAGCACTCTGGATACACTAGTCCTCACAGCATTTCTGCATAGCTCCACTGGGACACAGAGCAACTTCTGGATTCATGCATATCAGAAATACTGTCTCAAGCCCTATCTGCCTAACTGTATTGTTACCATTTTGCCTTTACTGTGGGTATTCCATAATGGCAAGAAGCATCCTGCATTGTGGCCCCACCAACGACCAAATGGGAAGTGCGGCACAAGTCCTTTCAGTTTTTACCTTGTTCTTCAACCTATCTGGGAAATTTTCTTACCCAACAGTCCATCCTGGGCCTATTCCCAGGGGTGTGGAGGCAATAAATTTCTCTCAGGGATTATAATGGTTTCTTTTCTTAGAAATACCCCTTCTGAATCTCCTTGCTTCCTTTCTGCTATTTTAACTTTTATTTATCCTCATGGTCACAGCTAGATTCTCTGAAAATATATCCTGCACCCTTTGTGCTGTATTCCAGAGTACAGCTCCAGACTTTGGTCTCCAAGATTTTTGCATCTGATAGGTAAAAGAAAGTTTTTGAATGCAGAAAACACTTTTGCATTCAATGAAACCTGACTTTTAAGACTATTTTGTCACTATGGACCTAAAAAATATTTTAAATAAACTTAAGTAATGAGTTCTTTGTTACGGACTTCATTCTATCTTCTTGAAATAATAAATGTCATTGTTTCAATGGATGGAGAATCTATAGGTCAACTAAGAAACAGAGGTAAAGAAGAACGAAAAGAATGCTGTTTAACTGTTTCAAAAATACATACTCCCTCCTACTTACGTATAATGAATATATACATCATAATATGGTGAAATTCACAATTGTGTTTTTTTCTAGACTATTTTATGAATCGTCTAATACTGGCCTCGATTTCCGTATTATGGCAACATCATAAAAGACCACTAACAACAATGGCTATCATTAATTAAGCAGTACCTGCCAGACCCTGTTGCTTTAAATGCATTCTTATTTAGTCTTCATGTGTACTACTATTATCCCCACTTTACAGATAAGGAAACTAAGGCATAAAGCAGCTAAGCAACATGATGAAAATGACCTAGCTACTGCCTATTATGTAATTCCCATGAATTTAGCTTGGAAGAGGAAGAATTATTATTACAATAGCAGGAATTGAACAATAGCTTCATTTAGGAAATCAAAGCAAGAGTATAAAGTAAATGAATAGCCTTTAGGAAATAAAAAGCTGTTAAAGTATGGATAAATGTGGCCTGCCCATCACAAAGTTCGTGTGTGACAATGGATAACTGATTTTTGAAATAGCAGTTTAAATTCTAAAAATTTCTATCATGCTTACAAAACATAATAGAGCATATCATTTACTACAAGTTCGTGAAATAGAGTACTTAGTAAAATATTTACCTTGCTGAAAAATATTTTTAAACTTTTATGTTAAAATTTTTATTGACATAAAATACACACCAAAAAGTACACATTTAATAAGTGTGTAGTTCATGAATTTTCAGAAAAAGAATACATTTGTGCAACTAGTACATAACAGGAAACAAACATCTACAATTTCTGTCTGACATTTACAGTTACTATTTAGATTATTTATTCTCATGGATGTATGTTATTCCACTGTGTGAATTTTCCTTTATTTTTTCATTCTACTTTTAATGTGGGCATTTGGATGGGTTGCAATTTGGGGAATAATGTTACTGTGAATGTTCATGTACATGTCTTTTTGTGAACATGAGAAACAATATTTGGTGGGTAGGTACCTAGGGGTAAAATGCTTGGTTATAGGCAATGTGTATACTCAGCTTTGCTGAATACTGACAGTTTTCCAAAGTCATTGTACCAAATCACTTTCTTCCCATCTTGAACATATCACTGATTGCTCCAAACCTCTGCCTACCAGGTATTCTCATTGCAATGAGGCCACAAATTCCTAGCATTTTCTGTGTAGTGGGATTTCATTGTAGTTATCATCTACTGTTCTTTTAGGACTGATGGAATTGATCATTGTTTCATATGTTTAATTGATCATTTGGATATCTTCTATCATGAAGTATTCACCCAGGTTTTTTGCTCACTTTTTTAATGAAAAGTGAGTCTCCTTCCTTAATGGTTTATGGAAATTTCTTATATTTTCTAGACATGAGTCCTTTGTTGGATACATGTTTTGTGAATATCTTTCCCCACTCTGTGGGTTGCATTTTCACTCTCTCAATGGTGTCTTTTGGAAAACATAAATTCTTAATTTTAACATAATCTGTCATTTTTTTTGTCTTGTTTATGAAATTCCGCTGTTCAAAGGTCACAAAAACTATTGTATGTAAAATAATTATTTGAGATATAAAGCTGAATGTGTTTATTTGATAGCTACATTTTAATACATATACTGAAACATGCAGAATTGAACATTGCATAGAATAAAGATAATCTTGTTTATATTTTTGAAAATGTCAGATTTTATTTTGTGTTAGATGACTTTTGAATCCAGTTACGTATACCTTTTACAGTAAGTTTGACAGATTTCTTCTAATGGACAGGAGTTAGTATTTCACAAGGTATACAGTTTATCTTATGCTGAGGTAAAAATTGCCTCTGTAGCTGGAACTTACTGGTTACAGTTTACTGATATATTCTTTCTCTCATTTATTTATTCAACAGATATTATATGAGTCCTATCGCACCACAGTCTTGTATAGGTTCCAGGTTATTGTATAGGTTTCATCTGGTTGTTCTTTTTAGACATAGCCTAATTAGTTACTGACAACTTTAAAATTAAAATTAAAAATTGCTAGAAATCAATAGTCCACATGATGTTTAACCAGCAAAGGCACCATGGTTCCATTAGTTCCTACAACTAGAAGGCAGCCTATTCATTTCAGCCCACAGCAGCTTTATCACATTTTTGGCAGTGCTTCATGCCATTTTCACATACTAAACTTGAATTTGAATAAATCTGAGTAAATCCCCTAGATCTTATTCTTATGATTGCTGTCAAGCCAAGTGTCTTCCAACTTTTTCAGTTAATTTATGAATACAAAAAAATTGCTGACCATTAGAAGCTTTGTTTTCCAAGAACATTTCATGATGTAAGACTATGTTTTCGATTTAAAAGTAACTGAAAAAGGGAGAATATAAAGCTATGTGGTTATGATAACCCGATCATGTGTGTGTGTTGTATGTGTATGTTCTGCAGTAAATGGAAGTAAGTGCACCGAAATATTTATGGCACTTACCCTGAATATGTTTTACATATGATTTAAAATCCAGCTATGTAATTTTAAGTTTGTTTTCTTATCAGTCGTGCCATCTATTCCTACTGTCTTTCCTAAATCTTTAAATAGGATGAGATACTATCTAAATGTCTTAAATCTAAGCATCTATTACTTAGAAATACTGATTAGTATATCCTTTTGGATGTCTTCTAAAAAATTCAGGTAGACAATGATCATTAATCAACATTCTTTAATTGTAATTTTCTAAATATTTGTGAAATTATCCATCTGTTCTAGTGTATAGCCTGAAGTTCAATATATGTTTTGCAAAAAGTTGGTGAAATCATCATCAAAAAATCAGCTGAAATCAAAATTCTTTGTCTTTGTTATTCCCTTGGCTACCAATTTAGTAACACTGTTACAAAATGAAAGGTTAGTTTGATAGAATCTATTCTTAGTGAATACGTGAGATTGTGATATAGTATAAAAATTCTATAATACTTGTAGCTCCTCCCATCAAGGTGGGTATAGGAGTCTTTTTCCTCCCATCTTGAATCTGGGCTGGCCTTTGAGTTTACTTTGAGCAATAGCATGCAGTTGAAGTCATACTATGAGAATTTTGAGGCTGGGCTCAAGAGATCCATAGCTTCCCCACTTGCTGCTCTTAGGAACCCTACGTAAATCTGCTAGTCCACTAGATAACGAATGGCACATGATCAGGGGCTCCAACCAACAGCTAGCTAATGCCACACGTATGAGTGAGTTGTTGACTGTCAGCACATTGCAGACACATGAGTGAGCCCAACCAAAATCAGCAGAAGAACCTCCCAGATGAGCTTAACCCAAATTGTCAGCTCACAGTATTACGATCTAAAAGGTGATTCTAATTTTAATTCACTACATTTTTGATGGTATATTATATAGCAAGTGTTAACTGATGCAGATATGCATTCTACTTTCATAATAGAGGATGTAAAGTTTATTTACATGTAAAATTATTATTAAAATTCACTTTTCTGTAAATGTTGGTATATTATAGTCTTCATGTCAATATAATTTTTTCAGAAATTCATTTTAGCTTTTACATGTGCTGTGTAGTGAAAAGGAGCACTATGTAATTATTTTTACCAGTGAATGTGTATACTAAGAACTTTAAATTTCCTGCTATTTGTTCTCTTTCAGGAAAAAGTAGGGCTTGCAGCTCTTTGCCATCTAGGGACTAAAGTATGCTTATTATTTATTTGTTCTAATAACATGAAGCTGTTTAAGTTTGAGAATAAATAACACTTTATGAAAGGATAATGACATGGTGAAATTAGGAGGAAATACTGATAAATTGCTCATAAATTCTGCATGTTGTTGGGCCTTGAGGGCTGTTTTCTCACACAGAAAGTCCACTGAGATTTGTTGCCTTTGTTCTAATATGTAAAATTACATATGGGAAATATCTATTTATTTGAATTAAGAATATATTTGGGTTAACTGAATCTTTGAATTAAAATGTTAACTCTAAAAATAATTTTAAAATATTATATTTTACAATATTTTCTAGTGGGAAGAATGCCACAGAGTTTTGAACTAATGTAATAAAAAGTAAAATAATAAAAATAACATCCTTAATATTAAATTAGTTTTTAATGATTCTGAATATATAACATTATAATGTTAAGTTGAAAAGAGGAAAAATACAGTTAATTATCCACATCTATTTTCTAAATAATATTTGAATATTATGATACGGCTTTTTAAAAAAATTTCCCCAGACACATTGTGGAATTATGTACTTTAAAGCTGGAATGATTTGAATTGAAAATAAGCATTTATGTTTTCTGGAAGTAAGCTTTATAGATCTTGAGTGGCTCTAAATTTTGGGTCTTACTTTTGACGATGAAAGGATAAGAATGATTAAATGATAGTTGTTTAGACTTCGTTTAGCAGTATTAAATATTTAAAACTATTTTTATGACTTTGCATGGAATAACTTTTCTTACATCAAATGTGTTCATTCATAATCTCAAAAATGAGATGTCAGTCAAGGGAAATTTTAACCTACACATTTCTGATAAATGTGGAGTACAGTTCAATTACGGAAGTTGGAATCAAACTGTTTTACATACAAATGCCAGCCCTGCCATTTAGTGAGGGAGTAAACTTGTATGTGTTACTTAACTCCCTGAGCTTCAGGTCCTTTGTCATTAAAATGATTATAATAAGACCTTCATGGACTTTTTGTAAGAGTAAGACATGTTTTTTCAGTGCCTGGAATAACGGGGGTCTTTAATAAATGATAACTATCATATCATATTGGTTCTAATTTTCTTTGAAATCATAATTATAGGGCATTTTTGTTTTAGTTTTAATAGGTAGAGATGATTGCATGAAATAGGAAGGTTGAAACTTTTTAATTATTAAAAGTTTCATTAATTTAGAAACTAAAATAAAAATGTAATCAATTCTACTCAGAGATGTATTCAGATATTTTAACTTGAAATGTTAAAATATCATCGTTTTGGTTCCTAACAGCTCCTTTTCTCTGAATTTTAAACCATTATCTGTAGTCATGCATGACATTTTCGGATTCTTTCATGAACAAGAGAAAACAAGATTTTAGAAAAAGTCTGCCTTTGGTAATCTTTTCCTTAAAGGAATTAAACATATTTTAAAGTTTTTGCAAAAAATTAATTACATATTCACATAAAATCATGTCTGAAAACTAGGGATAATAAATAACTGTGATATGTAGATGAAATGTGTGGATGAAAAATGACTCCCCACACACACCCTTGTATTTACAATGCCACAGAGTTGCTTAAGTTTTTATGACACAAAAATTGATAAATTTTGTTGTTTTGTTTGTTATCAGTATGTTTCTAAGGGCAGAGACTACATGGGTAAAAAGGAAATTCACTTTAGCTACCAAAAGCTATCCATGCAATTTGCCAAGAATAAAAATACTTTTTGCATTTTAGACAAAATGCAATCCATATTTATATCATGGGCTTAAGAATTTCAAGGGGTCACTTCTATAGGAGAGTTCCAAGGGAGTTAGGAATTTGGCCTGTGATTTTTATTTTTGGCAGTGGCTTCTGAAATAAAACACAATCACTTATAATATTTCAAAAAGTTATCCATCATCCACACTGTAAAGAACATTGCAGTATTTTAAGCTCTGGAGTATGGTTTGAAAAATTCACTGTTCATGGGAGGTGGAAAACATGAAAAGAAAATGAAAATGGGTGACAGGGGGTTTAGGAGGAGTTGGGTTCCATGTGGATGAAGAATTTGACTCAAAATACATATGTTCCAGGAAATGTTTAGTGAGGACCGTGTTGTTAATTAAGATTTCCAAAGATTCAGTAATGATACCTCCGATTCTTAGGAAGTATAATGCATGTAGCTACCATATTAAAGTTAACATTTAAGACTCCAGCTGTTTTCATACAGAATTTTAACAGAGACTTACCAGAAGAATTGGTGAGAAAATAGCTCTCTTGAAGACAGATTCAGAATTCATAGCCATATTTTATTATACTATCTCATTGTGGTTTTTCACACCATGGGAATTCAACTTCTAGAACTAGGGGAGCCTCTCCACTTTCATTTTAGTCTGACCACTTTTCTTCAGGGAAGGCAAAGGCTCACAAATCAAGTTTGCTCATGTTAAACCCCAGAAAAAGATCTTAAGAGAAAATATTGCTACATAAGCATGCTTATCCATATAACAATAGCTGTTCTACCAAAAGCCCAATCCAAAGAAAATCTAACAGAATCTTATTAAGTGTACAATTGGATATGCAGTGTTTAGCAGAGAAGTTGCCTGAATAATTCTGCTATGGTCTTCTACTGAGGAAGATGTAAGGTTTTTTTACCTCAATATAAGCTCATAAAACTTTTGTGTTGATCGAGCGGCATTGTAAGTTGGCAGGTTATTTCTTCTAATTTATTTTCACTGTAATTATAGAAAGTATAGATCCTTACTCTATTTTTAAATGAATAATAGAGCATCATTCCCAATAAAATAGTTTCAGTCAGTGCACCAAAGGATGAGAAGTAGAAGTCACTTTCACAGATAATTGAGATTTCTCTTCAATTTTATAGAGAGGGTAGAATAAAATAAAATTTCCGCTCAGGTATGGCTATCTTTAATCCATGCAACTCATAGCATATGTTTGTCATGCTCCTAGACTTCCCTTGGTATTCAGTTATGTTCCCAAGTTGCCACCTTAGAAACTGTATTGTACGGTTCTGGAGACTAATATTGCAAACCTGTCTCAGAAACAATCTAACATATAACTCCTATCTTAAAATCATTCAGTTTTGTCTCAGAGAAATACGTAGCCCCTTGAGATATGGCTTTTGGTCCCCAGGACAAAGGCTTTATGATGGAGTAATTTTTCAGACTTAAGGAAAATCAGATGGGGCTTTCTTAGAACAGATTGTTAGTTGATGCAAAGACTAAGTTGATATCTTTTTTTTTTTTTGCTGTATCTTTCTGATTTTCAAGAAAATACTTAAAATGATAATTTTGCCCTGAATTCATGCCCTGACATGCATTATAATTCTGCTATTTTTCTTTTCCTTCTCCTGCCCACACTGTCGCAATTTGCATTATTCTTTTGTACTTAATTCTATTTCATCATGAGTTGAATCAACTTCTGCTAAAAAGAAATGTGCATTTAAAACATTTCCCTGTATATTAAAAAGCACCTTGTCAGTGTGCTTCTATTTTTGTTATCAAACACATAAAATATATATTTGTATGTGTGTGTACATATATACTTATTTATGCATAAATCATCTCTGGTAGAATGCATAAGAAAATGGTAACAATGATTGCCTCCAGGGAAGAAAAGACAACTGAAAAACTTAGAGATAAATGATCGAGGTGAGCTTAT
The DNA here is from genome assembly GCA_963575035.1 of Avahi laniger. Classification (NCBI taxonomy): domain Eukaryota; kingdom Metazoa; phylum Chordata; class Mammalia; order Primates; family Indriidae; genus Avahi; species Avahi laniger. The sequence goes on along the minus strand of CAUYSK010055235.1, from coordinate 5,603 downwards.
TTTACCTTTATATCTCTCTCTCTATATATATATATATATTTATATTATATATGAATATATAAATTTTATTTATATATAAAATTTATATTTATAATTGTTATATAATTTTGTATATTATATGCATATATATGAAAAAATAAAGTATGAATATAAACATAAACATATATACATGTATATCCACACATACATATATATTTTGTATTGCTTAAACTTTTTATCATGTACATAATTTGAAAATTGGAGAACCTCTGTTAAAATATTGAGGAGGCTTAAATAATAACTCATGTCCTTTTCATGCTTGATTTAGAAATAGCCATTTCCAATGCAATGCCATACCAAAATAGACAATCGTAAGTATGCAAACAAAAGTTTATATTTACTTTTCTAGATGATAGACAATATTTCTTTTTTCTTAAATGTTTTCTGGGTGGAGGGTACAAATTGCCATTATTCTATACAGTATTATTACTTTGGGGTTAGAATAAGTTACATTATTTTATCTGAGTAAAATACAATACTCCCAAGTCTACATTTGATATTCAAATAGAATAAAGTTAGCCTTTACTGTCGAAATATTAGATGCAGATGTTAATGTCTAAAGTTAAGCCTAGGATTTTAAATAGAGCTCCATATGGTTTTAAAACCAAATGCGGAGGGTTGCTGGCAGGGCCTCATACAATTTTGAATGACAATGAACTTAGCATTTCAGTAATTCTTACTCAAGCTGTTTTAATTGGCCTGTAAAAGGGAACTAAAGGAGTTGAGGATCAAAACTCTCCTTTATAGAGTGTGTAAACGATCATTTCACTCTGAATTATCTGGCTACACTCAATATTCATTTGATGTATGTTTGTAAAGAAATGCAAAAAAGCAATTTAAAAGCATAGCATTCGAAAATTTCTTTAATTTTTTTCTTAATCATGGAAACATGCGTCTTGAGCATTCCTGTGCTTCAGCTGAGAGTTCAGTTGAAGCCATAACCATGGTCGTATCCCATATAGCAAAGATAAAATTAGCAAATGATTGTAAAATCATATAGTCCTGTGGTATTTGTAGGGTTATAACTGATTAAAATCTTTCCCAGCTTAGAAAGAAGAACTGTACATCTTTCTTCTTTTTTTTTTCCTGTTTGTGTAGACGATTATATGTACCTGTCATGTGAATCTGTTTTACTTAATGAGACCTGACCAGAAGTTCTGTGACTTTTTGTCTACTCTTTTTATTATCATATGGCACATGTCATGATTAGAAAAGATAATATTTAATTAGTTAAATCGATGGCATTGACATTTTTGTCAAATGCTGAGAAATCTGGAATGATTGAGCTAATAAAATCAGCTTGTATGTCTCTCTTACAAGCATGTTATTTGAGCAACGCTTCGACATTGCATGTGGAGTTTCATGCTGTATTGTGAAAACATGAAGCAGACACAGTTAAATAACAAATGAATTATGACCTGCTGAATCCCCTGGACATTTACAGTCTGCTACATAAGCAATAGAATGCATAACTTAGAGTTGCTATTACCTTTTGTCCAGATATTCATAGAAGCCTATGTGGTTTTAAATTGTCGAAACTGGGGAGGGGGTAGATTATGGCAAAAACAGAAATCTTAGAGGCGGTCATAAAGAAACTTTCTGAAATCTTAAGTAATTTTCCTGAAGCTTGTTTACTATTCTATATTTTATCACTTATTGTATTAAGATTCCATAATTATAAAAATTCATTCTTTTGAGCCATTAGAAAAATAGAACTCCCTCCCCAAGACTAAAATCAATGTGAGTAAACATTAGGTAGGATTTTAGTCATTTTTGTCAGTTGATATAAATTATATTTTTCTAAAGTACCTTTAAAATAAATTCCATCACATATTAAGAAAGAATTACACACACAAAAATAGATATGTTTCTGCTGTCTCATTTCTGCCATGTTTTCTGATTTTCTTTCAAGTGGATAATATTGTGATAGTTTTTTTAAATAACAGGCAAATGCAATTTTTCTGAGATTTCTGTAGATGTGGGACACACATTAAAACAAATTGTTTGTGGTCATGAATCTTAGGAGGAGGAATGAATAATGTAACAGCCCTCTAATTTTCTTTTTATATCATTAAAATATTGGGGGTTTTAATGCTTTTAAGTTAAATGTATAGCAGAGAGCAGTTCATTACTTATTTCTGAAGAGTCTTTTGTCCAAAGGAAAATTTGGCGTGACATCTTAATTATCTGAAGTTTAATAACCAAGATAATGAGATATCTTGCCTTCCTTGAATCAGTTCTGCTTGTCAACAAGAAGAATTTGTTTTGCGTTTTGTCATGCCAGGGTTGTCTGGGGGAGGAGAAGGGAAAGTCGGACGATCATCAGTAACTGATGCTGAATCCCCTGGGGCAAGCCTGTAGAATCTGTTGAATAATTTGAGATTGTTTACTTTGGCTTGATGTTCTGTTGTGGGATAGAACGAAAGGAGAAAACATTTATTAAATCAATAATCCTTTCTGTAATCCTTCCTAGCAGAGTCCAATGGGTGTGTCAAGCAAATGATAACAAAAAATTATAAAAAAGCAGCATCATTATTCTCTTTCTGTTTGAATTCATCGATTAATGAAAGCCGAAAGGGACAGTATCATTTCATTGGTGGTGATATGTGACCTTTCTTAAAAAACATTATTTTGATTAAACAATACCTTATCTAATGTTTCCATATTAATCAGGCAGAAGTTTCTTGGATGAGGCAACTATTTATTTTAGGTGCTGAATGGGGACAGGATGAAGGAGGATACTGTCAGGCTCAATTTTAGAAGGTCATGTAAGCTGCACCTTTTTTCCTTATCATCTTAGAAAAGTAGGAATAAAGTATTCCATTTCTTTATTTCTATAATATTAAACATTGCAAGTTACCATTCTGAGTTCCCTTTCTTCTTGGTTAATAAAAACTTTTTGCTCATGACTTGATGAACTGTATGCATATACTTAAGGAATTGATGTCTTGAATAATCTTTGTTAAATATTTGCAGCTGCTCATACTAAATCCAACAGGTTTACATTTAAGACGGAAGGGCTGGGAATGCCAATTGTCCAAATACTACAGAAAGGAAATGCAAAGTGTAAACACACAATAATTCTGCTAAAGATATGCATATCAGAATACATATTGGTGTGACAAAGTTAATTTTTAACTTTTTCATCTAAAGATTGTTAAAATGAATCATCTATATTTAAAATTGTAGAAATTTAATTCTCTATGGTAGATGTCAGAGCTATGTTGGGAAAATATTCTCTGACTACTAGTTGAACTTTTATGGACTACCAGGTATTTTTGATCACTTTGAATTTCCAACTTTATAGTCACTATTAATTTGATGGACAACTTTTTGAAGTCTTCATAATTATTTCAGCCATTTGTTTCCTATAATAAATAAGAATATCAGGTCCTTTCACTGGACATTTTTGCAAGATACCTTTAAAATCTACTGGTTTGGGTCTGATATGTCTCACTCTGTAATTTTCTTTTTGCTATAATTTCTTGAATTTATTGACAAATATTTCTGGTAAATATTTAGGGATTCCTCTGGTTAGCAGTATTTCTGTAGTCTTTAAAGTATCATTTTAGGTAAAAATGTTTGAATTTGTTACGTGGGGGGAAAAAGAAATTTCTATAATGAGAAAGAGTTATGTTTTAATGCTACACTGAGAAAAAAACAAACATTTGAAAATAGGGAAATCTGAAGTTAAGACTAAAACAGTAACTTAAGAACAGTTTATTCACAATTAAATTTTGTGTTTATTTTTTATATGGTTATCAAATCAGAATACAAGAACAGGAAACAGATCATTTAAGGGAATTATGCAGGGTAATTAATAGTAAGAGCTCTCTTAAAGACAAGTGAAGGTATGGAAACAATTTTTTTAAAAGAGAGGAAAAAAATAGTAAGAGATCTCCAAATTCTCAAATATGTATTTTTTTAGTTCAGCTGTAACTGTAAATATATGCCTCTTATGGCAAAGTTTATAACATGTGTATAGTGAAAGATTGATGCATGTTTTTGGTATATCATAGAAAACACTTAAAGGTGAAGACTCATTTAAATGCTGTGATTAGGGCACCTCTAATTTGGTTTGTACTTTCATCATTTTATAGCTTCTTCACGCACCCCTTATTTGTATCTTCTTTTTCTTTCATTTTCAGTTCTTTCTTGGGTTCTTCCAAGTTATGCTTTCCCTGACTATTATAAGGCACTCATATCTTCTCAGCAGTAGGGCCAATAGTTCACAAATGCATTTAACTGTGATAAGTGGAATTTGTTAAAGTATACCTTGTTATTATATGGCTTTGGATGTTTTTCCTGTCAGATAAGTCTTATTTAAACCCCCTTTAAAAGTATCACATGCACACTAGCATATGTCCACTGTAAGAATTCCCCTAGTGCAATAGAGTGTAGGGCCTTGCTATACAAATGCCATGCTACATACTAATAACTTATAGAGCTTTGATAGAATGAGACATAGTTTCTGAAATGGATGAAGAAAATTATATGCATTTTTTAGGCTAATCTGAATGGAAGTGGTCTTCCCTCAAACTGTATTCCAATAGAGTTCTCTGCTCACCTTTTAAGCAACTCCTTTCCTATCTAAAGTCCCCTCTGCCCATCTGCTATGCATCATCTTATCCATTTTTGTTTTCTTCATTGTATATACACAAATCTGTGACTCTTTTATTTATTTGGTTTTTGTTGTTGTTTATTTGTTCATTTGTTTATTTGAAAATGTATGCTTCAATCAGGGTAGAAGTCTTACTTGCCTATTATTTTTGACCCTTGATGTCTGTAATTTTGGAGTACTCTTATACAAAGTTGGTGCTCAGCAAATATCTATTCAAATGAATGAATGAATGAATGAATGTGCTGACCCAGTAGTAACCTCACAAAGGTTTAGAACATTTATTATTCTCCAGAATTAGTCTCCTGGCATGGGGCATATTTCATAATTCATTCTAATTCTTTATGGACATTAAATGAAACTTTATAAGATCTATGAGAAAAGCATTTGTATTGCCAATAAATAATGAATTTTGATGAATTGCGAATAATGGATGAAGAAATCTTAGGTATTTTTATTTACATTAGTTTTGTGTGTAACAATAGATGAGTGAATTAAAATTTATTCACTTTATAGTTAAAAACTTTTTTGTATTTCATGTGGAGGAGTCTGTGTTATTCTACTTTTATTTTATCTTACTTTGGAGTAAGAAGAAAAACTGAACAAGAGAGAAAAATAGATACTTCCCTTTATCTTCATAATGTCTGTAAGGCCACAAGATATTTCAGGCCCTTTCTCAACAACCATATTTTTTTTTTATCTTAGCATAATATGGGGGTACAGATGTTTAGGCTACGTGTGTTGCCCTTGCCCCTCCCCCCCCCTCAGTCCAAGTTTCAAATATGTCCATCCTATTGCGTGGTATGCATTGCACTCTTTGTGTATGCATATACCCGTCCCCTCCTCCCTCCTCCCCCCTCCCCCCTGCCCAATATCTAATAGATGTTATTCTTATATATGCACTTATGTGTTGATCCGTTAATACCAATTTGATGGTGAGTACATG
>CAUYSK010055233.1:0-23085 GCA_963575035.1 Avahi laniger | reverse complement strand
GGAAACTGTGGAGGAAATTGACAAATTTTTAGAAACACACAGCCTCCCTAGGCTCAACCAGGAAGAAATAGAATTCCTCAACAGACCGATATCAAGGACTGAAATTGAAACAGCAATAAAAAACATTCCAAAAAAGAAAAGTCTTGGACCAGAGGGTTTCACACCTGAATTTTATCACAGCTACAAAGAAGAAATGGTGCCTATCCTGCAGAAATTATTTCACAGCATCGAGAAGGATGGATTCCTCCCCAACACATTTTATGAAACCAACATAACCCTGACACCAAAACAAGGAAAGGATGCAACAAAAAAGGAAAACTACAGACCAACATCCCTTATGAATATAGATGCAAAAATTCTCAACAAGATTCTAGCTAACCAGGTGCTTATCAAGAAAATAATCCAGGTGCTTATCAAGAAAATAATCCATCATGACGAAGTGGGCTTCATTCCAGAGATGCAGGGATGGTTCAACATACACAAATCTATAAATGTAATTCACCACATAAACAGAAGCAAAAGCAAAAACCATATAATTCTCTCAATAGACACAGAAAAAGCATTTGACAAAATTCAACACCCTTTTATGATAAGAACGCTTAACAAAATAGGCATAGATGGGGCTTACCTAAAAATGATACAAGCCATTTATGACAAACCCACAGCCAACGGTATACTAATGGGGAAAAACTGAAAGCATTCCCATGTAGAACTGGAACCAGACAAGGTTGTCCACTATCTCCACTTCTATTCAACATAGTGCTGAAAGTCCTTGCTACAGCAATTAGACAAGACATAGGATATAGGGGCATCCAGATGGGGGCAGAAGAGATCAAACTCTCACTATTTGCTGATGACATGATATTATATCTAGAAAACCCCAAGGATTCAACCAAAAGACTCCTGAAATTTATAAATGAATTCAGTAAAGTCTCATTTTACAAAATCAATACACACAAATCAGAGGCATTCATATACACCAGTAACAGTCAAACTAGAGAACTAAATCAAAGACTCAATACCCTTCACAATAGCAACAAAGAAAATAAAGTACTTAGGAATATATTTAATTAAGGATGTAAAAGACCTCTACAGGGAGAACTATGAAACGCTGAGGAAGGAAATAGTAGAGGACATAAACAGGTGGAAAACAATACCATGCTCGTGGGTCGGCAGAATCAACATTGTTAAAATGTCTATACTACTCAAAGTGATCTACATATTCAATGCAATCCCTATTAAAATCCCAACATCATTTTTTACAGATATAGAAAAAATAATTTTACTCTTGGAATGGAACCAGAGAAGACCCCATATAGGAAAGCAATACTAGGCAATAAAAACAAAATGGGAGGTATCAACTTACCAGACTTCAAACTGTACTACAAGGCTATAGTAATGAAAACATCTTGGTACTGGCACAAGAGAAGGGACATTGACCAGTGGAACAGAATTGAGAACCCAGATATAAAACCATCCTCATATAGCCATCTAATCTTTGACAAAGAAGACAAAAATGTACACTGGGGAAAATAATCCTTCTTAAATAAATGGTTCTGGGAAGACTGGATAGCCACATGTAGAAGATTGAATCAGGATCCACACTTTCACCTCTCATGCTGCATAACAGATTTAAACCTAAGGAGTGAAACTATTCGAATTCTAGAGGAAAATGTTGGAAATACTCTTCTAGACATTGGCTTAGGCAAATAATTTATGAAGAATACCCCAAAGGCAATCACAGCAACAACTAAAATATATAAATGGGACCTCATCAAATTAAAAAGCTTCTGCACAGCCAAAGAAACTGTCACAAGAGCAAATAGGCAACCTACAGAATGGGAGAAAATTTTCACATGCTACAAATCCGACAGAGGGCAGATAACCAAAATCTACTTAGAACTTTGGAAAATCAACAAGAAAAAATCAAAGTACCCTATCAAAAAGTGGGCAAAGGACATGAACAGAAATTTTTCAAAAGACAGAATAATGGCCCTAAAACATATGAAAAAATGCTCAACGTCTCTAATCATCAGGGAAATGCAAATCAAAACCACAGTGAGATATCACTTATCTCCAGTGAGACTGGCCTTTATCAAAAAATCCCAAAACAATAAATGTTGGCTTGGATCCGGAGAGATAGGAACACTCACGCACTGTTGGCGGGATTGCAAACTAGTGCAACCTCTGTGGAAAGCAATATGGAGATACCTTAAATAGATACAAGTAGATGTACCATTTTATCCAGCAATCCCATTATTGGGCATCTACACAAAACAGAAAATGATGCTGTATAAGAAAGACACCTGCACCCGAATGTTTATAGCAGCACAATTCACAATTGCAAAGATGTGGAAACAACCCAAGTGTCCATCAATACATGAGTGGATTAATAAAATGTTGTATATGTATACTATGGAGTACTATTCAGCTTTAAGAAACAATGGTGATATAGCACCTCTTGTATACTCCTGGATAGAGCTGAAACACATTCTACTAAGTGAAGTATCCCAAGAATGGAAAGACAAGCACCACATGTACTCAACATCAAATTGGTATTAACTGATCAACACATAAGTGTACATGTAAGAATAACATCTATTGGATGTTGGGCAGGGGGGAGGGAAGGAGGAGGGAGAGGGGACGGGTATATACATACACAAAGAGTGCAATGCGCACCACCCGAAGGATGGACACATTTGAAACTCAGACTTAGGGGGCAGGGGGAGGCAAGGGCAACATATGTAACCTAAACATCTGTACCTCCATAATATGCTGAAATAAAAAAAATGAAAAAAAAATCTTATACACCAAAAACTCAGGCTACAAAATCATAAATAAAGAAATGGGACCACATCAAACTAAAAAGCTACATCCTTATTCTCCATCTCAGCAGGGGTAGGTGGGAGAGTGAGTCTGGGCGGAGCTGGGTTGGGTGAGCCTGCCCTCAAACTCCACAAATGCTGTTAGCAGAGGTCAAATGTCTGTTCTCTGCTTCTGGGAAAGCTGCCACGGAGGGGCCGAAATGGTCCCACTCAGCCAAAAAGTCTGCATGTGGAGGTGGAGCTGTCTGAGACCTGCAGTCTGGAGCAGGTCCCACTCCTTTTCACTCTCCGCTATTATGCGTTTTCTCCTGAGCCTCTGCTGGCAGACAGGACCTCAAGCCAGCTGAGCTCCCCTGACTGTGATGTGAGCCAGGAAGTTCCCTGCCCAGGGTGGCAGCCAGAGCTGGGATCATGGCCCTCCCATGTATTATGAAAGGACAATAGGAGGGATCTTTGTGGTGATGAAATTATTCTTTATCTTGAGTGTATCGATGTTAATGTCCTTGTTGTGGCATTGTACTATAGTTCTGCAGCTTATTGCCATTGAAGGAAACTGGATACCCTTCATTGCTATAATTTGTTTACAAATTTTATGATATGTATTTGCTTTTTCTCTTTTTTTATATAGTCTTCTGTATCTATCTATTGATTATCATCCCTGCGTGTGCAGTCGTATTATTAAGAGATCATCCTCCCTTAGGTTCTACAGACTTTCTTCTAAGAAGCCATTAGAACAACTAGAATTCATATTGGGGAATGATTTAATATAAGAGTATGGTTTGTTTTTTTTTTACAAATGAATATCAAGTAGAAAAAGCCCCTTTTATTAAATTAGCAATTTCCTACCCCTTACTGTCTTTCTATGTTATACTTTCCTTGGCTGACCTGGAATATTTCATTTTTAAAGTAAACCTTTAAACCATTTCCTCTAATTGAAAAATTCCATTTGGCTTATAATTGAAAATGTGTTGCAGTTATATATTAATTATGAGAGAATTTATATTTTTATGATACATGCATTTTGATACTTAGACATTTTCTTCTATAACTGTAGCCTTAATGTTAGGGCCTTTGGTTCACAAATCAACAAAGAAGAAAACTGCCCCAACCAAAAATAAAAAAACAAAAAGAAAAGCAGAAAAGACAGTATGATTGGATCAAAATTTGTTCTGTTTTCCAATATGAAAGACTTTATTTTTCAAGAAAAAATTATTTGGATATATATTATACATAAGGCACAAAGTTCAATTTGTATTTAAATGTTGAACAAAAATCACTGGAGTGAGTAAATTTTTGTTTTGTCTATGCTCTTCATCTGTGAGTTGAAGCAGAGTAGGGCAGGATGCCTCAGCCCTGTGTAATAGTGATGCAGGTCTTAGGGCTATGGTATCTTCTGAGTGAATCCTTACCTTCACAGGGTACACAGCAGGTTTCTTCTGAGTGAATCCTTACCTTCACAGGGTACACAGCAGGTTTTCTTTTCAATTAAAAAAAAATCATTTCAGCTGAAAAGGAAGTCTAACTCTATATACTCCCTCATTTTGCTGATGGAGAAACCAAGACCAGAATAGTGGTGTGAATATTTAAGTTTACTTAGATGCAGAGAGCCTAAATTAGAACCCAATTCTACTGACTCTTAGTGCAGTACTCTTTGCAGGGCTTCATGCTGCTGTTATCCATCAGTGCTTTACTAAATTACCCTGCCTCTCTTTCTCTTCTACCCTCTTTCCTCTACAATCAGAAGCCTTCTTGAATTCCTTCTCTTCTCGTTATAATCTTTACTTTAGTTTTCTTACGTTTGTATTTTTTATTCTTTATGGCCTTCCCACTGTGCCATATGCTCTTATCAATTTTTTACCCTTTAATTTTTTTGCCTGGCAATGAAACTTTATAAAATTTCTTCAAAAATATATTTAAAAACAGGTACAGATTCTCTTTTGGGCTGTGTTTTGGTGTAATAAAATTGAAGATAAAACCTTCTTGGCTGAGAAGAGGAAGGACCAGTGCTCTGACATTCCATTACAAAATTCCAAACAATATGTGCACATATGGAAGTAAAATTCAACGGAAATCAAGCAGGTGAGAGGAGGGAGAAAGAGATGGGTAAATTCACAGCTAACGGGTACAATGCACACTGTCTGGGTGAAGGACACACTTATAACGTTGATACAAACTGTACAAAAGCAAATTATGTAACCAAAATGTGTGTACCCCTGTAATATTCTGAAATTAAAAATAAATAAATATGTGCACTTAAGTGTTGATCAGTTAATACCAATTCGATGGTGAGTACATGTGGTGCTTGTCTTTCCATTCTTGGGATACTTCACTTAACAGAATGTGTTTCAACTCTATCCAGGAGAATACAAGAGGTGCTATATCACTATTGTTTCTTAAAGCTGAATAAGAATAACATTTATTAGATGTCAGGCAGTGGAGAGGGAGGAGAAGGGGACGGGTATATGCATACATAATGAGTGCGATGCGCACCATCCGGGTGATGTACACGCTTGAAGCTCGGACTTGGGGGAGAGCGGGGGCAAGGGCAACATACATAACCTAAACATCTGTACTCCCATAATGTGTTGAAATTAAAAAATAAATAAATAAATAAATAAAATGCCTTCTATAAAAAAATCCAAACAAATAATTCTTTAAAATGTCCTGTATTTATGATTTTGATTACTGTACTTCTTGAATATGAAAAATAATCTCTTGGACCCATTTTGCTCAGAAGGAAATGCACTATAATCAATATTTGGTATAATTTATGCTCCTATGCACTATGGCTCCTATTTGGGAAACGTGAGCCAGGATTGGGAAAATTAAATTAAATTGCTCAGCTGTTTAGTTTCTTTACAATACTTTCTACACAATCTAAGCTTTAAAAACTTTCAGGATGTCTGCTTTTTCCCTAGTCAATTATAATTAGGGTTGATTGACTACCAGAGATTAAAGGAGCAGTGACTTTTCTGTACTCAAATCTGTTCTAAGTATTAGAAAGCCAAGTCACCCCCTAGTTGGTAACAACATGGTTACAGATGATCAAAAAGAGATGAATGTGTAGACTATCTTAAATTAGATGAAAATATTTAACCACCTGTGTGGTTACCATCAAGATAAATATGGTGATTTTATGCAGTATTGCTAATCACAGACGTTTCATAAATGAAAAAGGAGTTCATTGGTGACCCAAGTATACATGTTTTTCAGCATTCCACATTTACATTCACAAGTAATTTTTCCACAATAAGAAAAGCTTGCTCAAAAAAAATCATATGAATATTGATTTTTTTGCTTCTCAGAATATATGTATTTTTTTTATTTCAGGATACCATGAGGGCACAAATATTATGGTTACGTTTTATGTCTTTGTCTCACCCAAGCGAAGGTTAGAGGCATGCCCTTTCCCTCTACAATGCTTCCCATGTCCTTTAGTTGTGGGTTTACTCCCCCATCCTCCTAATCCCTGGAGAGTATTACTGCCATGTGAGCACCCTAGTGTTGATCAGTTAGTACCAATTTGATGACAAGTACAAGTGGAGCCCATTCTTTTGATCTTGTGATACCTCCCTTCTGATAATGGGCTCAAGTTCAATCCAGGAAAATATAAGAGACGCTAGATCACTGTCTTTTCTTATGATTGAGTAATATTCCATTGCATACATATACCAAATTTTAATAATCCACTCATGAATTGACGAGCACTTGGATTGTTTCCACATCTTTGCAATAGCTTTTTAACAGTAGTCTGTTCTTAAATATCTCTATCTTTTCACCTTATATTTCTTGAATGGAATTCTTCGAAATATGTTGTATGTATATGAACCAAAATATCAAAAGTTCATAAATCAAATTATGTGTACATTAAGCATCTCTTTGTGGAAAAAGACTTAATGTAATGAATCATCTATGAGCTCCATGTGTATCAATTCATCACCGTAACAATCTTGCCAGTTTGTACCTTGGTAAATCATTATTTCCACATCCAGTCTTCTAAGGAGCTTGGCAGGATATCTTGCCAGCTGGTTCAGATTAATGAAGACACAAACTGCTTACGATCTGTGCTATGGTTCATTCTCAGTTAAGTGATATCACACTTATATGCACAATGATTATACTCTTTGAAGCTGCATTTTCACATGAAGGCATTTTCTGCACGCTTTCTGTACAACTATTTTTACTTTGTCAGAAATGACTACTAGGAGATTGCCAACCTAACAATTGAAGAAAAGATGTGTTATTTGTTTATTTCTGTGGCCACACTAATAGAAATCGATGATTTGCCAGAATCATCACCTCTGGGTCATTTTATGTCTGTGACTAATATTTATGTACATGTTACAGTCAGAATATGATGACCAGATGCCAAATAAGAAACTCTCATATTCCTTTGCCTGGGAAAATTATTCTTGTATCCATACACCCAATAAGGTCATGTCAAAATGATATTAATATTGTTATTCTACACATCCCTATATGTCTTTTAACTATAGATTCTTTCAATATTAATAGAAAATTCATTTCTAGAAAAGATATGAGCATGTGGCTACATAATACTGTGATGCTTTCATATGTGCGTGCACATACTTTAGTTAATTTTCAAAGGAAAGATGGACTCTTGTCACATACTTTTTAAAATGTAAATTTAATTATGTGATTTTTTTAAATGGGTATCATATATAAGTCTATTAGAAACCTAAAAAGCCACAATAACATTGTCTTTTAAGAATATGACCTTCTTACTACCTAGACAATGCCATTACCATCTGATTCCAGTACCAGTTATATGTAGGCAGGACATGCAAACAAATACTAACAATTGCCTCTGATGTTACTGGCGTTTCATCCATATCACCTTAAATTGGGTTCTCCTGCAGACAGTTTTAATACCTGGAAATGCCTTACTATTTCTCTCAGCTTGAGAGTGTTCTCTGACTGCCCTGGACAGAGCAGGCTGGAAGTGCTGGGGAAGTAGCATCCCAGGAGCTACTCTCAACAAATGACGAACAGAAATTGTTGAATAAATGTCTCAGCTTCCTAGCTTCTTGATGGAATAATTCTGAGACATGATTCAGACAACCTTTCAGAGAATCACTGACAGAACTTCATTCCAATTGCCCACAGTGGTAATGTCCTCATTAATGAAACTTTTATTTACTCTGCTCCCTTCCCTTTCTTCTTTCCCCACTACTTCTGTGATTTCTGTGATGGCCATACAAATAATCAACTTGCAGGAAAATTTTTGCCTCAGAGTTGACTTTTGGAGAAACCCAAATTAAGACATTGCCTTTAGTCAATAAAATAAGGAAGATAAATGTATCAGGAAAAATTCTTACACTAGATTCTTACAGTCAAGTGTTTCCACTTTCTTGCATTCATCAGGGTTAGCTAATATAATAATGTTCCCTTAATTTGAATAACTAAAAAATAAAGCTTATGACATTATTTGTGCATAAACATTTGCTAATCTTTTTTTGTGATTTCAGCTATTAATTTTACACACTTGTCCTTTAGGTATGTCTACTAGAATCATGTTCTTGATCACACAAATCAAACATCTCCAAGGCTTAATTCTTCACCCACTCCACCTTTCTCCAAACTAGCTTTTGTTCCTAACTCACGAGCAATTCCTTACTTCCAAATCTTTAATAATCTGCTACCAACTTTACTTTACCTGTCCTACCCATTCAACAATGAAGAGCAGATCACCTCATAAAATCTTGCTCATTTGTCTTCATATTTTTCCATTACTTCCTTAGTTCCAGCTTAGATTTAGATTATGATAACAGATTCATAACTGGTTTCTCTGCCTATTTCCTGGCCAAAACCTTTCTTATTTATCTATAAGGAATAGTCTTCCTATAACTTTTCCCACTGCATATGGAATAAAGTTCAAACTAATTAGCAAGACATTCAAATTCCTCCAGAAACTTAATTCAGTTTGCCTTTGTTCCCACAATTTCCTTGCTCAAACATTGTGTTCTAACCAGCCAAATTTAGTCACTCTTGCCTTGATACATCTGGTACGTTCTACCTTTAATAATTTTCCTCTAACTTTGTGGTCTGAGTATTGCTTATTCATATCTGAATATTTCTTCAACTCTAAAAAAGATTCCTAGTATGTTATTTTTAGAAAAGCCCAAGCACTTCATTTTACAGGTGGGAAAAACAAGGTCTGCAGAAGCAGTTTTATTTGCTTAAAGATATGAATATTTAGTAATGATGCAAGAGAAGTAGAACAAATTTTTCAAGAGAGCAATGTCTTAACTATTCCAAGCCATCTCCTTCTGAAGTGCCATGGCAATGATTTTTTTCATATGCTTTGTATGTCAATAAATTGTACTGGATCAAGTTTACTCTTGCTTTATTTATTAGAAATATTAACTAAAACTATTATTTCACTTTAACATAATTTTCCTCTGAGGTAGATTCAAAACTCTCTAAGAAAAGGGGCCATATCTTATATACTTCTTTATAGATATCAAATAATGATAATCATTATGAAATACTAATAATTATATTTTTGAGTGCATATTATGTGTCAGACAATGTGATAAGCTCATTGCATACATCCCATTTAAGTCTCATAACAACTCTATGTGGTCACTTCTGTTATCATTGCATTTGTGTGTGACACAATGAAACTCAGATAAGTTAAATAACTGTCCAAGGCCACAAACCTAATAATTATCATGGAAAACCTTTAAAGTTAGGTTTATATAATTAAATTCTTGAGCTATTTTTTATTAGAAAAACCAATTTAATAATTTTGAATTTTTGGCTATTGAATGATTATAGTCTGTTCACTGTTTCCCATTTTGTTCATAATGTAAAAATTAGTATGTATAATAAATTTATTGATTTACTTTGACATTTTTATATTATTTTGTCTAGCACATCGTCAAAATTTCACAAGAAAATTGATATGAAAGAATTCTCACCACAAATAACGACCAAGGTCATGTCTACCAAAGTCACTGCCCTGGAAATCCACAGAATATGGTACTCTGAGGGAGACAATGAGGTCTTTTTCATTCATTATGAAAGCCATGCAGCATGCAGAATGATAGCTATGAAACCAACATGCAACATGTCTCTGTCAAAATGCTGAAATATAGTATTATGAACTAAATACCTTCAAAAACTCTATGTTGTTTGGAACGTTGAAAGACTTTTTCTGTAAACAAAATCATGTCACCTCTAAGATTTTCATAAGCCATGCTTTTATGCAATATAAATTCTAGATCAAAAGTCCAAGATATCAATGCATATCCATTCTGGAGTAAAGTTCAAGAGATACACCTCAACTGTTCAGTTAAAAATACAGTATACAAACTGGGTGAATGACCTAAATTAGTAGTTCTTAACTCTGCACATTAGAATAAATTTAGTAGCTTTAAAAAAATTCCCATGCACAGATCCCACACCAAATCTGATAAATAATAATATCTGGATGGGAAACCACAGCACTGGTAGTTTTTAGAAGCTCCAAGTCATTTACTGTACTGCCAGGATTGAGAACTACTGACCTAAAACAATATTCTATGCCTAGTTAGAATATTTTCAGTAAAATGGCTTTTTTTCTTAAAAAAGGATATATGTTGTAGTAACACACTGATTTCTAGCACTTCTTATGCAAAGTTTTACTCAAAGATTGTCTATTTATTGACTTTTTTAAAAACTGTAAATCCATCCAAACTTCTTTCCCTTTTCTGGTCCAATCAATAAATAATTATTGACATTCTGTAACAGATTTAACATAATTGTTTTATCCTGGTAGCCAGCAAACATCTGGAGCCCTAATTTTGCATGCTAGTAAAGCTAACCTTTATTGAGTATTTATTGAGTATTTACTTGTTCAAAACACTTTACCTGTATTAAAACATCTATCACAGGTAACCATCTAATAAGATTTTTACAGATGAAGAGATTGTGATCCAGAGAAATTATATACTTCATTAATTAAGGTCATACAGTTAGCAAATGGAAGAGAAGGGATCGAAGTCAGGAAACCAGACCAAGGAACTCATATTAACAGTTTTAATCACTACCCTGTACTGCTCCTCAAGGACATTTTTTGTAATTAACACCCTTATTGGGGGACCAGAGAATGAAAAAAAAATCAGTTACAATTCCTAAGATTTGACTATCTCTACACCCAGGTATAGAATTACCAAGATGATCTGAGAACCACTGAGATTCATTTAAAATCACCTAAGATGTCAGAATACTGAAAAAGAGTGTGTGGTTACCCATGTAAATCCCACATGCTTGCTACCTAGCATTTGACTTAAACATAGGAACCAGAGGCAAAATCTTGGGCCATGCAATTCTCTATTCTGCTTCTGGCAGTGGCACCGAAAAACCTTAGTTATCCTTTCCATTCCTTTGTGGGATCCCAACTCTAGTTACTTTTTAAAATCAACCAGGGAGCTTTGAGAAACACTGATATCTAGGGAGCACCTCCTATAGATGCTAATTCAATTGGTCTGGGATTGGGGCACGCACACAGGGATTTTTTTTTAAGGTTCTCCCAGATGATTCTAACATTTGTTCATAGTTGCAACTGCTCTAATACATCAATCTCAAAAGGTAAGAAATGTACATTTAGTATCCCTAAGTTAACTTAATAGTCTTGTGCTGATCCAACATATGCATGTTCTTTAGGTTAATGCTAATTTATGTTGATCTTAATAACTTATACTTTCTCAACTTGTTACATGTTATGGCACTCATATTTTATATTACATAACTCGTGTACAAGTATGATGGTATATGAGAGGTTTTGAAAATGTAGTACCTTAAATAGCCACTAGGTAAACATGTAAATTATGTAGCTTTTATGACTTTTTCATAAATGAAAAAGCCAGGAAACTTTTTGGAGCCTTTTATAAACAGAATATACTGACACTAAATTAATTAGAATGTTTTCAATATAATAATAAGTTTGCTTTTATTATGAAATGAAAATGTCCCTTCTTGGCCTGACCTTGCTTATTCTGATTATTTAGAGTCAGAACTAATAAATTCTAATGATATTCAATACACTTTATTCTTCTGGGGTTTGAGTCCATCTAGCTCTTCTCATGTAGATACTCCTATCTCTAAACAGGATGCTTTCTCTATATTATCATAGCATTTCATATCATATATTAGATTTGAGAGAAATAACTGAGTCTTATACTTTTATAATTCCCATACTAGAGAGAATATAGATGTTCAATAAATATATGTTAACAAGTAATTGTTTTTCCTCAAACGTAATGGCAACTATCTGTAACATCAGCAGTTAATGCCTGTAGGTCTAGGAGAAGGAAATTTAATTTATATTTTATATTAAAATAGTTTTTTCTGTGTTGTCAAATAATCCTTTATATCCTCTATCTTAAAAAATTTAAGTTACCTGAATATGCCAATGCTTAAGTATCTTACTTTGTTTGTATCATGGTCTTGATAGAAAAAGATCACCCAATATAACAAATTTCTTTGAAATTTCATGACATTACAAGATTAGATATATTAATAGAATCTATTGCTATTCCACATTTATATAATGAATGAAAGTAAGCTATTGGGCATAATTAATATAAGGTAGCCCATTCTTAGAATTTTGTGATTTATTTAGATAATTTCTACTCACATATCAATAAGAATATCATCATGAACACAAGTTTTCAGACACTGAGGTGAAGACAACTTGTTTAGAACTAAGTCAGATTTATTCTGCAAAACATATTTAGTGATTTCCTTCCATATTTCTTTGTTTCTGTATGCTGCACATCTTTTTCTTTTATTTCAGAATATTAAGGGCATACAAATGTTTTACTTACATGACTTGCTTTTGCATAGTTTGAATCAAAGTTGTAAGTGTGCCCATCATCCAGATAGTGTGCACTGCACCTGTTAGGTATGATTATACCCATCCCCTCTCCCCTCCCACATGCTATATTTCTGTTGAATTACAATTCCATATGTGCACATGAGTGCTGATAGAGAAGAGGTAAGATGGCAGACAAGAAACACCTCAAGCCAGAGTGTCTCTGCAAGAAGGAGAAATTTTAGATGGAAGAGAAAAAAACAAACAGATACTTCCAATTTAATAGTGAGTACATGTGGTGTTTGTTTTTCTATTCTTGAGATACTTCACTTAGGAGAACGGTCTCCAGGTCCATCCAGATTGTTACAAAAAGTATTAGTTCATTTATTTTATGGCTGAGTACTACTCCATGGTATACACATATCATATTTTATTTATATTTTTTTCTTTTTATTTGAGGATATTATGGGTATACAAACATTTTGGTTACATGTTATGACTTTGCCTCTCCCAAGCAAGGATTAGAGGCATGCCCTTCCTCCACACAATGCTCACTGCATTCATTAGTTATGTGTTTACTCACCCCCACCCCCCTAACCCCCAATGAATATTACTACCATGTGAGCACCTTAGTGTTGATCAGTTACTGCCAATTTGATGGCAAGTATATGTGGTGCCTATTCTTTGATTCTTGTGATACCTCGCTTCGGAGGATGGACTCAAGCTCTATCCAGATTTATATAAGAGGTGCTAGATCACCATTGTTTTTTGTAATTGAGTAGTATTCCATTGTATACGTATACCATATTTTATTAATCAACTCATGGATTAAAGGGTACTTGGGTTGTTTTCACATCCTTACAATAGTGAATTGTGCTGCAATAAACATTCAAGAACAGATATCTTTATTATAGAATGACTATATTTTATTAATCCACTTATGAATTGCTGGGAACTTGGGTTGATTACACATCTTTGAAATTGTGAATTGTGCTGCAATAAATATTTGAGTGCAAATATATTTTTGATGAAATGGCTTTTTTTCCCCTTTGGGTAAATACCCATGAGTAGGACTGCTGGATCAAATGGTAGGTCTGCTTTTACTTCCTTGAGGAATCTCCATACTATTTTCCATAGATGTCATACTAGTTTGCAATCAGACCACCAGTGTATAAGTGTTTCTTTCTCTCTGCATCCATGCCAGCACTTATTGTTTTGGAACTTTTTGATAAAAGCCATTCTGACTGGAGTTAGGTGATCTCTCATTGTGGTTTTGATTTACATTTCCTTGATGATTAGAGACGCTGAGCATTTTTCATATGGTTATTGGCCATTGGTCTATCTTGTTTGGAAAATCTTTTATTCATGTCTTTTGCCCATTTTCATTGGGTTGTTTTATTTTTTTCTTCCTGATTTGCTTGAGTTCTTTGTAGATTCTGCTTATTAACCCTTTATTGAATGTATAGCATGCAAATATTTTCTACTATTCTATAGGTTGTCTATTCCCTCTATTGATTGTTAACTTGGCTTTATAGAGACTTTTTAATTTAATCAAGTCCCATTTATTAATTTTTATTGCTACTCTGATTGTCATTGGGGTCTTCTTCATAATTTCTTTGCATAGACTGATATTTATAAGTTTTTCCAATATTTTCTTCTAGAATCCTTATAGTTTCATGTCTTTGGTTTAAGTCTGTTATCCATCTTGAATTAATTTTTTTGTGTGTGATTAGAGGTAAGGATCCTATTTCAATCTTCTACATGTGCCTATCCAATTATCCCAGCACCATTTATTGAATAGGAATTCTTTTTGCCAGTGTATATTGTTGTATGCTTTGTCAAAGATCAGATGGCTGTATGTGTGTGGATGGCTTTATATCTGGGTTCTCTGTTCTTATCCATTGGTCTATGTCTCTGTTCTTGTGCCACTACCATACTATTTTGGTTACTAGAGCCTTATAGTGTAGTTTGAAATCTAGAAAAATGATGCCTCCAAATTTGTTCCTTTTGCTTAAGGTTGCTTTGGCTATCTGGGCTCTTTTCTGGTTCCATACAAAGCACAGAATTATTTTTTCTAGATCTGTGAAAAATGATGTTGGTATTTTAATCAAGATTACACTGAATCTATAAATCAATTTGGGTAGTATACACATTTTAACAATGTTGATTCTACCAATCCATAAGCATGATATGTTTTTCCATTTGTTTATTTCCTCTTCAATTTCCTTCCTGAGTGATTCATAGTTCTCTTTGCAGAGGTCTTTGACCTCCTTAGTTAAATATATAACTAGATATTTTATTTTCTTTGTCACTATTGTTAAAGGTATTGAGTCTTTGATTTGATTCTCAGCTTGACTGTTGTTGGTGTGCAGAAATGCTACTGATTTGTGTACAATGATTTTGTAACCTGAGATTTTGCTGAATTTATTTATCAATTCCATAAATGTCTTAGCATAATCTTTGGGGGTTTCTAGGTATAAAATAATATCACCCACAAAGAGTGATAGTTTGACCTCTTCTTTCCTCATTTGGATGCCTTTGATTTCATTATCTTACCTGATTGCTCTGGCTAGGACTTTCAAGCACTATGTTGAATAAAAGTGGTGATAGTGGGCAACCTTGTCTAGTTCTAGCTCTAAGTGGGGATGCTTTCAACTTTTCCCTGTTGAGAATGATGCTGGCTATGGGTTTGTCATATATGGCTTTATAATTTTCAGATATGTTCTATCTATGCCTGCTGTGTTAAGAGTTTTTATCATAAAAAGATGGTGAATTGTTTTAAATACTTTTTATGCATCTATTGTGATAGTCATATAATCTTTTTTTGCTTCTTCTTATGCTTCACATCTTTTAAAATACTAGGTAATTGGTGCTATTTTCCTGTACACCATTAAACCTGATCATTAGGGATGGATGCACAGAGGAACCCAGGGTGATGGCTAGGTTTAATAGTATGGTTTATTAAAGGTTGCATATTTACCTGGCTTATGAGCTAGAGACAATCTAAATTAAAATTGATGAAAATAAAATTAAATAATAAACAAAATCAATGAATAGCAAGAAAAGAGGTATTTATAAATACCATTCATAGATGTTAATCAAATGCCACGACTTAATTATTAGTGGATCTGAGCTGTGTTTCACTGTAATTTTTGTTTTCAAGCCATGCTTTCTTCTGTGTCCTGACTCTTTCTTAGAATCTGAAATGAAGAGGTTCAGAAAGGGAATTTGAATCAGTTTGTGTCTTTTTCAGTTCTTTGATTCTTTTGATCTAAAGAAACATAGGGGAATAAAATGGTTGGCCCTGGCCATGTCTGATTCACTGTGTCATTTCTATCCCTCTAGGGTCTCTGAGGGAGAGTTACTCCTGGGGTTTGAAAATGACTTTTATGGTTGTCTTCTGAATGCCAAGAAGGCATTGTTCATTCCTGCTTTTGAAGGATTATTCTTTGTTTATTTTTTTTCTTAGTTGTGGAATAGGCTTATTCTTATTTTCTTCTTAGCTCATGTGATTTAGGGAATGCTATTTAAGATGATTGGTTGGAAACTTGCTAGATGTGGCTTAAAAGCATGAATTCTGGGGTTGGGTAGTCTGATGTCAAATCCTGAGTAACTTTGGTCAGATCACTTACCCCCTCTGTGTATCTATTTCCTCATCTGTAAAATAGCTATCTATATAGATATGCATATTTCATATGATTGAAGTAAGAATTAAATAACTTAAGACATGAGAAGCACTTTTAACTGTGCCTACATCATGGTGATTACTATATAAGTACAATCATGTACTTTTTTGTTTTATGTACTTTTACAATAATAATACAGAAATACAGGCATGCATCCCATGACTTTGTCTTCCTCACCTCTGTCTTCCAAGCCATTACCAAATCCTGGACAAAAATGTGTTTCAGAAAAGTGATTTTGAAACTCTAGGTGAAAACTGATTAATGGTTTGAGAGATCAGTTTTGTGGGGTGTAGCTTATATTGTTTTTCAGCAGAAATAGAATAGAAAATACCAGAGTGCATCACATACAAGACAAATATTGTTCCGTGAAGTGTTTGGTTCAAGTGTGTGTGTGTGTGTGTGTGTGTGTGTGTGTGTGTGTGTGTTAGCTCACAATTTGAAATAGGTTTTTTGTAGTTCTCACATTTTATCTCTCCTACTAAACCAGAGGGAAGAGAAAACACTTCATAGAGTCCACAACCATTTATCCAGTCCCAACATACCCAAAGCACATGTCACTCTAGCTGATACATGTGACTGCTATAGAAACAAAAGCCTACACCCAAAAGTCTGTGATATGTATCCCCAGTGGCATTTGAAAGTGGAGGGGCAGAGGGTGCTCACATAAGTTTCTTGCACTTTGAGAATCATTGCACTAGACTGGATGCTCCCTAAAATTTAGCACTGCTATTTGTATTTTTTCCAATGCCCTAGATATTGAAGATGTATATTTACCTAATAAGTTGCCATGATTTGCATACAGCTTTGCTTATAATATACTGATAATGCATAAGGGGCAAATACATTTATTGAACAACTACTATTGGGGACAAAATGTGTTTTAGAAACAATCTGATTCAAAGGAAAGAGTTGTCAAATCTAGACATCAGTGAATATTTCAGGGGGGATGTTTATTTCTAAGGATACTGTTCTTTATGATGGATGTTAGCAACTCTCCTTTGCCAGATAATCTGCAGGTATGACATTGCTAAAGTCAGCAGTTTGTCTGCCTGCTCTCTTGGTTGGATGCAAATACAGACGTATCTTTTTTGTACAAGAGATAAATGCACAAAAAATACTTATTATTTATGGGAGGATTTACAAAAACATCTTACTGTAAAATAAAATAACTTACTGAATTGTGAATAATTTTCGATGAATTTCACAAAACTTTCCCTCTACTCACAAAAAATTTCCTCCATGTGTCATCACTATTTGAATATAAATGAATTCACACTCACAAGCATCATGCAACTGTAACTGACTCAAATTCTTCCCTGAATAATGCAGGGCCTTCCCTCCAAGTCCCTTTGAGGTATATCTGAGACTTTCCCCAAAAGATGCCTCATGTGTCTGTACATATGAGACTTTCAGGATTTCCCCATTAAATTGCACTAATTGATATCAAATATTCTAGAAGGTACTTGGGAGCAGCATCTCTCTATTGCCTCTGTTACTGGCACCTTCATGAGAATGTGGCTATTTGTGTTTAGGTTAGATCCCTGAGTGTTTCCAAAGCGGAAAGAATGTGGTCAAATAATGCTGAATTCCTGCAGTTTCTACTGCACTAGAGCCATGCTGTCCCTCTTCACAAACTGAGTCATATTGTCAGATGTGAGGGTTTCATGTAGGGCTGCTTTCATGCTCATGCTCCTTAATCCGTTGCCAATTTTTTTTTTGAACTTTTGTCTGAAGTTCCTCTCTCCCTAAGTGTCAAGCAGGATTACATGGGACTGACAAGGCCACTGAATTGTATTAGGCACCACAGAAATGATGCCTAGACATTGAAAACTTTGCAAGAACCTATGAAAACATTTTGAGGTCTGAATCTTAAAAAACAATTCTAAAATATAAAATGTATACTAAAAAATCAAAATTAACATCTACAAAATGTAACCTTATAAGAGTATGGATTCTAGAATCAGACTATCTGGTCTGTGCTACCAAGATCTAGTTTTTCCATCTGTAAAATGGAGATAAAGAGGTACCTAGCTTATAAAGTTGTTCTGAAAATGAAGTATGTTACTATAAAGTGCTTACAAGTATGCACAACACATAGTATTTGCCCAATGAATGTTACCTGCTAGTACAATAAATTTTTATCATTGGAAAACAACTTTTAAAGTTGTTATTATGACTTCACAAGAAATACTGATTCTAGACCATGAATGTAGAATTACTGCAGTTTTAAATTAATGACTTATTTTTATTAAAATAATTAAAAGGCAATATAGCAAAAATATATGTATTGCAAAATGTGAGTGTCTTTAATATGTTTGATTCGAGGTAGGGTAGGACCTCCCAAATGAAAGTACATATCACCCACTGAGGTCTTACGAAATGATGATGTTGTGGGCAGGGGAGGGGGCATCCAGAAGGGTATGTTCTTCATGATTCAACTTTCTCTGACATAGAGACAGTAATGGGCTCTTTGTCTAGATCATAATTTCTAAGTAAAAAAAGAAAATGTTGTTTTTTTTCATAAGAAAAATCCCCAATTGAAATTCTGTTTAATTGGCTAAATTTCCACAGTTCAAGGTTTTAGGAAACTCTAGAAATGATTGATGACATCCTAGATTGCTGTTACCCAAAAGAGTCCTGAAAGGCGAAAAGATAAATCTCTAATTGAATAGTCATCAAATTCCAGGAGAAAATGAAGAGGGTGGAGAACAGAGCTTTAAGATGAAGAAGAAAATGAAGAACCGATGGGGAAAACTACCTATGCTTTTACAGCCTTTGCATGATATCCCTTTAATGATAACATATGGCATGTTAGTCATAGTATTCAGAGAACAATCTCACTATCATCACTGGGTTATAACCACCCCTCTTGAAAGTGAGGATAATACAATACTAGGATGAAACATACTGAAGTGTTTATCACGAAGCAGGTACTATTCTAACCACATTAAGCTCATTGCATCCTTATGAGGCAGTCCCCATTATTAGCCAAATTTTGCAGATGAGGGAACTTGGGGGTATTGGCCCAAATCAGGCAGTGATGGAGATGCCACCTGAACTCAGGTCTGACTGCATATCTAGTGTTATTTTTTTTTCTTTTAGATTCCCCATACACCAACAACAGTCAAACTGAGAACCAAATCAAAGACCCAATACCCTTCATGATAGCAACAAAGATAATAAAATACCTGGGAATATATTTAACTAAAGAAGTGAAAGATTTCCACAGGGAGAACTAGGAAACACTGAGGAAGGAAATAGCAGAGTACGTAAACAGGTGGAAACCATACCATGCTCATGGGTCGGCAGAATCGACATTGTTAAAATGTCTATACTACCCAAAATGATCTACAGATTCAATGCAATCCCTATTAAAATACCAATATCATTTTTCGCTGATATAGAAAAAATAATTCTACGATTTGTATGGAACCAGAAAAGACCCCGTATAGTCAAAGCAATCTTAAACAAAAAGAATAAATTAGGAGGCATCAATTTACAGACTTCAAGCTATACTACAAGGCTATAGTAACTAAACCAACATGGTATTGGCACACAATCTTAGGTTCTGTGGAGGTATAACTTTTGATTAAAATTTTCTGGATACTTAGCATTATTGATGTAATTGTAACCTATGTTTTCAAATTTTTGTATCATCAAAAGTCCTTATCATTCTATTTGGCCCATATTATAATCTATAAATATCACAAATTTCAACTAATAAAATAAGTTAAGACATAGAAATGCTTACCTGCATTTTTTTTATATCAAAGGGCTAGAGCTAATTAGGAGAAAAAAAGAGTTATCCTGCAAAAAATGTTGGAACTGCTGATAAATTTCAACTTTTGTCCTTGACAGTTAAAGAAATTGAAAATTCAGGGGCAAGGGAAGGGGCATTACAACTAGGCTTTCAGATCAGGACTCTTAATTCTCTGTCCCAGATATTTCTGCTGTATCTTCCTGCTTCAGGTAGTAAAATGCTACTTTGAGTCACTTGCAACATGCTACAACAAGAAATGACCAAGTCAACTCACTCCTCCTTTTTGTGTAGTCCCAAGCTCTGAGATAAAGATCTATTTTCATAAAATTGAATTGATCTGTTTGGATTTCTTTTGTCATACTGTAGGGTTTTTCCCCTCTTTTTCTTCTTATTTTTAATATTACCTTATTATATACCCTGGAGGCTTCAGTGGATTCTTCATTTTTATATTGCACAATATATATGGCTCTTCAATAATTTATTCTGTAATGTTTATCATAAGTGCATATGTGTTAAAAATTAATGAAGAATAAATAATATCCTACCAGTAAGACTTGTTAGGTAGAATTATCCACCGAGGAATGGAACTGTCAAAATGTGTATTAAATGTCTTGATTAGAGCAACATTTTAAATAGTTTTGTTTGACCATTTTTTAAAAGAAGTGAGTTATATGTTCTATAAAATTCTGGATCAATTCTCTATTGTGACAGCATGCTACCTAATAAAATGGATCTTTTAAATTATACAAGAGCTGGAGAGAGGAGATATATAGATCTCTATGTTTCCTACTCAATTTTTCTGTAAGCCTAAAACTGCTTTTAAAAATAAAGTTTATTAATAATAATTTTAAAAGTCCCTGATGGTCAGAAAGATATATCTATGACATTCAGGAAAAAATGATTTACTTAGCTGAGAAGGAATATTTTGACACCCATTAGATTGGCAAAAAGTTTACACTAAGGGAATACCCCATGGTTGTAAGCATATTAGTGAAGACGTGCTATGTTATACTAAAGTATCAAATATCCCCAGAATCTCAATAGTTTAAAATAGGGGTCAGATAACTTTTTCTGCAAAGGGCCAAATAGTAAATGTTTTCAACTTTGTAGGTCACATGGTTTTTGTCTCTACTACTCAATTCTGCCTGGACAATACATAAATAAATGGGCAAGGCTATGTTCCTATAAAACATTATAAAACCAGGCAGTGGGCCAAATTTGGCCACTAAACCATAGATTACCAGCCCCTGATATAAAACATTAATGATTTATTTATAGATAATACCTAATATGTATTGCAAGTCAACTGGAGGCTTTACTTCATGTCATCCTCATTGAGACCCAATGTGATGAAGTCATCACATGGATCATTAAAGTTCACTGAGACAAATGCAAAGAGAGAACATGGTAAATTCCTCACAGTGTCTTAATGCTCTACTCACATTTCACTGCCTAAAACAAATTATATGATGATGCCTAACTTCAAATAGGATGGTAGAATGAAATGGGATGGCAGAGAGCTAGAAGTAGCTGGCAAAAAATAATTACTATAACAGAGAGGATGTGGGGAAATGTTGACTCTCATCCACTGCTGGGGAGAATATAACTTCCAAAACCACTATTGGAAGTAATTTGGCACAGTGAGAAAAATTAACTATATCTCAGAGACCAAAATTTTCACTATTTGGTGTGTGCCCTATAGGACCTCCCACATAAGTGATTTAAAATATACAAAGATGTTCACTACAGCATAGTTTATAATAGAAAAAAATTAATGCAACTACAATGTGTAACAATATTGGAAGAGATAAATTATGATATTTTGCATAAAATGGTATCATACACAACAGTCCAGATTAATAATATATGGACCAATAAAAATGATTACTGTATCAGCATAAATATATAAAAATTAATTTGTGGTAGAAAAATAAAGTTTCAAAAGAGCATGTACACAATGATTTCATTTATGTAAACTATTAAGAACCATATTGTTCGTGGAAACATAATTTAAAGAAATGGGCATATATTAACTTTAAGACAATGCTTGTCCCTGAGGAGATTTGAGGATTGATGCGTCTGTAGGGGTTTTTTTTTATAGCTCTTTTTTTTTATTTCAGCATACTACGGAGGTACAGGTGTTTAGGTTATATTTGTTGCCCTCGCCACCCCCCAAGTTCGAGCTTCAAGCATGTCTATCCCCCGGATGGTGTGCATCGCACTCTTGTCTGTAGTTTTTTATTTCATTGAAAGCATCTGAAGAAGTTACAACAAACTGTTAATGTGCATTAAATCTGGATGATGGATAATGTGGGCTTCTGTTATATCTCTCTTACTCTTATTTGTATGCTTGAAATATTTTTAAATTAAAAGAAAAATAATTACTGCAGCTACAGTATGATTGTCATCAGAGAAAAGTTTCATGGTGAAATTAAATGACACAAAAAAGCAAGCTGAACTAAGAACAAGACAATGAGTTGTCCTTTTACCAACTACCAAAAATGAGCCATGAAAGAGAATGAACCAATATCACTGGCTGAACAGTCTGAAAGCAAAACTGTCAGGACTGTATTCTCTGATTTAGGGAAAGTTGTTAGTGACTAAAACCCTTAAAAAATAAAGTTAGTCTTTTTATGCCCATATATTCTCTATTTTTCTATTGCATATATGCATGTATGCGGGGAGGTAGCTAAGCTTCCAGTAAAAAACCGGATCCCTTTGGTAGAGTTGCAAGGGATAAGAGAATAACAGAGAAAAATGGAAAATAAAAGAATACACAGAGACAAAGATATAGTTTTATAAGTTTATGAAGATTATAGGCAAAGCGGGATCTCAGAGGGCCTAGACCTTCTCTGTGGGTCTCAAAAAGCCCCGAATGAGGTCTTACATGGTAACTTATAGGGAATAGTGAATAATTGCCAGGGGTAACAGATTTACATAACAGCAGGTAGTTCCTCTCAGGTTAACAGATTTTCAAAAGGCTTCTACAGATTC
>CAUYSK010055231.1:0-25490 GCA_963575035.1 Avahi laniger | reverse complement strand
TGATTAGTCATTTGTCCCGAGATCCATTGATTGAATGAGTAACCACTGCATTCTGATTTGAAGTTCTTCATCGATAAATACCAAGTAATTATCTCTACGTGGGTCTGTTTAAGGGTTTTCTATTTTTTTCTTTATAGCTTTTTTTTTCTTGCCTGTACCATAGTGATAGCATCAAAATATTCTTCCCACCCAGGAATGATTATTTGTTTAGTTTTTTATATTCCTTACAACTTTGAGATTTCATTCATATCAATCCCATACAATTATTATCAAATTTATTCCTAGATTATATATATTTTGGGTTGCCGTTACAAAAGGGGCCATTTTCCAATTATATTTTTTGATTATTGCCAGAAAAAAAGAAAACTATTATTATTTAAGAATTTATTTTGTGTCTTATTGCCTTCCTAAATTTCGATTAACCCTAGTAGGTTTTTGGTTAGGTTTTCTAGGGTAAATAGGTTAATCATTTGTAAATGAAGGTTATTTGAGCCCCTTTTTTCTTGATATTTTTCTTCTTATTTTTTTCTTGTTATACTGAGACAGGAAGAACAGCTAAACATTAACTAATCATGACAGCAGGAATTCTAATAAATTGCAACATATTCTTTCCTTCATTATAACAAGAAAGCTTGTGTTTCCGTATTAAAAATAATGCAGTTGGCCGGGTGCGATGGCTCACGCCTGTAATCCTAGCACTCTGGGAGGCCGAGGCAGGAGGATCACTCGAGGTCAGGAGTTCAAGACCAACCTGAGCAAGAGCGAGACCCCGTCTCTACTAAAAATACAAAGAAATTAGCTAGACAACTAAAAATATATAGAAAATATTAGCTGGCATGGTGGCGCATACCTGTAATCCCAGCTACTTGGGAGGCTGAGGCAGGAGGATCCCTTGAGCCCAGGAGTTTGAAGTCGCTGTGAGCTAAGCTGATGTCACGGCACTTACTCTAGCCTGGGCAACAAAGCGAGACTCTGTCTCAAAAAATAAAATAAAATAATGCGGTAGTTGAGATAGAACAATTTCTTATTAGGAAAGAATTGTCTTTCCCCCCATATTTAATAATTTAGGGCAAGAATTACTATTTATTAGGTTCTTACTATGTGCCAGGAATGTTTCTAAGCATTTCACAGGAATTATTTCATTTAGTTCTTTCAGTCTTCAGAAGTATTATTTCATTTACATAGGAGGAAACTGGTTCAGAGAATCCAAAAAAACCTTAGAAGTAGAAAAATCAGAGTTTAAGCACAGGCAGTAGAACGTCTGAGCCTGTGCATTTAACTAGGCTATACTGCCCCCTCTAGGCGATAAAAATATCCTTCCACTATGAATTTACTAAATTTTTTTTTTTTTTTTTTTTGAGACAGGGTCTTGCTCTTTCTCCCAGGCTAGAGTGCAGTGGTGTCATCATAGCTCACTGCAACCTCAAACTTCTGGGCTCAAGCGATCCTCCTGCCTTAGCCTCCCGGAGTAGCTGGGACTACAGGCACGCACCACCACACCTGGCTAATTTTTCTATTTTTTTGCAGAGATGGGGTCTTGCTCTTGCTCAGGCTGGTCTCGAACTCCTGGCCTCAAGCAATCCTTCCTTCTTGGCCTCCCAGAGTGCTAGGATTATAGACATGAGCCACTGCACCCAGCCAGACTTTACTGTTTTTGTATCAAAAACAAATAAAGATTTTATCAAATATCTGACTTCTTTGAAGATGAACATGTATTATTATTATTTTTTTAACCTACTGACAAGTGAGTTTTATTTAAAAGATGTCCTAAAATTCAGTGGAGTGTTGACCAATGGAAAAAAGAAGTCCTGATTTGTAGCATTTGCCAATTCCTATGGTGTAAATATTTCCACTGTGGGTGATTTCAAGACCTATGTAATGGCACTGAATGGAAAGTTGGGAAGACATTCTCCCCATGGAATCTGGTGGCCCATTAGGAACCACTTCCAGCACATCGCTGCCCACATGGATTCGTACTTGTCATGGTGAACTGTGATTAGAATACACACACAGGTGTACAATAGAGTGAAGTACATAGGAGGACCATGTAATCAAACACATTAATATTTCAACAGCAAAAATTCATGAATATTCACCCATATGCCATAAGTATTATACATAGACTTACATCACTTTCTCAAGTTGCTTACTAACTTAACTATTGGTGCCAAACTTACCCCAAAATTCTGTGTGCAGAGCTTTTCGGTTTTCAGAATCATGGATAACAGTATGGGAACCTGAGTTTTATTTAGTACTTTAGCTCTATTTCTGTGTGTGTATATGTGTTTGTGTGTGTGTGTGTGTGAGAGAGAGAGAGGAGAAAACTTGGGTTTGAAATTTTTTTGGGAAGTTGTCAGGTTTGCTATCAAGATTGAGCTGTTTATAGAATGATTAGGAAAATTTCCCATCTATTTTAGACATCTTCATCTATTTCTTGAACTTTCGAAGGTGAAATGATGGCATAACTATTTAGAATTGACATTTTTTGGATAATATCTTTAGTTTCTTTCATCATTATTTATCCATTACTCCTTGAATTAATTTTGGTAATGTGTATATTTGTAGCAAGCTCAGTTTCATTGAGATTTTCAAAGTTATCAGCACAGAGTTGTATATCATATTCTTTTCTTTAAAAAATCCCCTCTGTATCTGTTTGCATACATCCTCTTTTCCTTTTTTGATTGCAGATATTTGCATTAGTTTTCTTTTTGTTTCTTGAATAAGCTGGCTAGAGATGTGGCTATTTGGTTCCCAGACTCCCTTTCTTGATTCTAGTAGTTTTCTATGTTCTAATTGAAGTTCTACTTTGGTCACCCATTACCAATTCCTTTCTCAGCTCATTTGACTTCTCTCCTTCTGACTTCTTGAGTTGAATGAATGCTTCGGGGGCTTATTTACTTCTGTAGTAGCACAGTGGAGAGAGGAGTTTATTTTGTGGGGTGTAAGAGAGAGGAGGGTCGGGCAAGTAAAATTTAAGCTGGGTTTTGATGTATAAATAGGAGTTTTCCGGATGGAAAAAAGGTTCTTTCCAGTTGCGATAGCTGCCAGCCACTCAGAGATGAAAGACCAGCCGTGTTTTAGAACGGAACACCATTAGATGGGGTTGAGTGAACAAATAAACGGCTCAGACCTTGATTTGTAATAATATATTTATTTGTGTGGTTATTTGATTCAACTGTAAGCTCCGTGAGGGTAGAGACCACTGTTTTCTTTTTTGTTGTTGTTTATTAAATGAATTTATTTTAAATACAAACTAAACTCTATGAATTTTATGAATTTTATAGCAACTTTTTTCTTTTTATAGAAAGATACCGCATATACTCTAGGGTCTCAATTAAACTTATTCATTTTAGACAATTTTCACAGAATTTTTCACAGAAAATTAGATAATTTTCACAGTGAGTATATTAAAAGACCACAATGTTTAAAATATTCTTGAAGTTTATAGTACCTACAAATCCTACATGATATTAATTATTTTCTGGTGCCACTCCAGAACTTGGATGATATTGTTAATATTTAAAATAGAGAATCCCCTGGGTGCAGTACTTAGAATGGACTCCAGGGGGCGAGAGTGGACACGGCGAGGTCCGGAAGGAGGCAGGTGCCTGTTGGACCAGAACGAAATGGGTTTAGAGAGAAGTGAACCTATGCGATAGCTGCATATAGTAGAACTATTTTGGACCAAATGATGTTCATTGTTGTTATTTTATAGTGATTTTGTTGAGGTGTAACTGACATGCAACAAACTGCACATATTTAAAGTATAAAATTTGGTGAGTTCTGATGTATTGGTGAACCTGTAAAAACACCATCGTAATTAAGATAATGAACACATCCATCAGCCTCCTGCCCCCACCAAATTTCCTCCTTTCCCTCGGCAATCCTTCCCGCTCGTCTCTTCCCTTTCCTCCAAATCACCAAAAACCACGGATCTTTCTGGTTGCCACTATGTATTAGTTTACATTTTCTCGTATTACATATACATGGAATCAAGCCATTGGCGCTATATTTTTGTCTGAGCGTGCAGTATGCTCACACAGCATAATGATTTCGGGATTTGTCCACGCTGTTGTGTGTATTCATAGTTTGTTCTCCTTTTTTAATTGCTAAGTAATAATGTTCCATGATACAACTATACCATATGTTTATTTATTCTCCTGTTCACAGACATGGGATTTGTTTCCAGTTTGTCTAGACTTTGAAAAAAAGGCAATATATCAATTAAGTTAGGACTTAATGGGGTTATAAGTAGACTGGACACAGCAGAAGACAGGCACTGATATAAGCATCTATTTCAAATAGCTAGAAAAATAAGAGAAAATTAAACCTAAACATAATAGAAGGGAATAAGACCAGAAATTAAAGAAGTACAAACTAGAAGAAAATAACCTAAAAGTAGGTTCTTTGAAAAAATTAATATAA
This sequence comes from Avahi laniger, assembly GCA_963575035.1. Classification (NCBI taxonomy): domain Eukaryota; kingdom Metazoa; phylum Chordata; class Mammalia; order Primates; family Indriidae; genus Avahi; species Avahi laniger. The sequence goes on along the minus strand of CAUYSK010055231.1, from coordinate 21,065 downwards.
TATCTAAATCTATAACAAGATGAAGAAAAAGGAAGAGAACACAGAAATTACATCAGGAAAAATAGAGGATAACATTATAGCTTTCAGACATTAAAAAGAAAATACAGGATATTATGAACAACTTTATGTCACCAAATCTGAAAAGTTATGGAACAGACAGATACAATTTAACAAGACTAATAAGAACAAATAGAAAATATGAATAGTTCTTTGTATATTTACACACTTAGTGTAAGTCACCAGTGAAACTATCTTACAAAAGCTTCTTGTGAAAAAAAAAACCCAAAGATAGATTCACTGGTGAATTATTCTAAACATATGGGGAATACATAGGTCAAATTTTATAAAGTCTTTCAGAACAGATTCCAACTCCTCTTATAAGACGGTATAAACCTGATACAAAATATAGACAAGTATATTATGATAAAATAAATCACAAGACAAACCTCTCATTAACACAGACACAGAAACAACTTTTTAAAAGTAGGATATTGAATCTAGCGAAATGAAAAGGCTAATACACCATATCCAAATGTGGTTTATTCCAGTAATAGATGTTGTTTCACCACTTGAAAAATCAAGCAATGCATAATTCACCACCTTAACAGACAGGATGTTTTCAGGACACTGATACATGCAAAAAAGACACTAGATAAAATCCAATATCCATTCATGATTTTTTTAAAAATCTTGACAATCTGGAAATAAAACAGAATTTCCTTAATTTGATAAAGCTTATCTATAAAAAACTGACAGGTAGCATTATACTTAATGGGGAATTATTGTGCCCTTTTCCCTAAGTTCAAGAACAAGGCAAGATGTTCATTTTCATCATTTCTATTTATTCATTATTCTAAAAGAATAAGACAAGAAAAATAAATAAAAGATAAAGTTTAGAAACTAGGTAAAACTGTCTTTTATTGGTATTGACAGGATTATACGTATAGAAAATCCAAAATAATCCACAAACTATTTGAATAAATAATTGAATTTAGCAATGTCACTGGCTATAAAGTCAATGTACAAAAAGATACTGCAATTCTGTGAACTAACGAAAAGAACTGGAACATAAATAAATAATATTTACAAAGCAAAATGTACCACATACCTAGAAATAAATTAAACAAAGGTATTCAAGACCTCTACAATTAAAATTATAAAATATCGTTGAGGAAAGTTAAAGAAGACTTAGGTTAACGGACAATGATACCACGTTTATCGACTGGAAGACTCAATATTGTAAAGATGTCAATTTTCCTTAGGCCAATTCCAAGCATAGTCCCAGAAGAGTTATTTGTGAAAAATGATACAGATTCTAAAATTAACATAGAAACATAAGGAATAGAGAAGGTAAGACAATCTTAATGAATAAAAAAGTTAGAAGGCTCTCTCACTACCAGATTTCCAAAAATACTGTTATACGAAGCAACATAAATTAAGATAGTATGGTATTGGTGCAAAGAAACACAAATGAACTAACGCACAGAAAGTGCCTAAGCGAAGGAGAAAGTATGGTCTATTTGACAAATCTATACACACACACACACACACACACACACACCCTTGATTCTACCTCATACCCTTCAAAAAAATTATTCAAAATGAATCACAGAACTAAATACAAAAGCTAAAAGAACAAAGAGTCTAGAAGAAAACAAAGAACACATTCGTTATCTTGGTCCAGGCAACCATCTCTTAAACAGGACTCAGATCTCAAGTTGATCTTTATACTCAATAAAGACTGAGAAGTGGCCAGGTGCAGTGGCTCATACCTATAATCCCAGCACTTTGGGAAGCCAAGGCTGGAGGATTACTGGAGGCCAGGAGTTCAAGACCAGCCTGAGCAACATAGTGAGATCTCGTCTCTACAGAAAAAATTTTAAAAATTAGCCAGCCATGGTGCTGCACACCTGTAGTCCTTGGTAGTTGGGAGGCTGAGGCAGAAGGATCGCTTGAGCCCAGGAATTTGAGGTTACAGTGAGCTATGACTGCACCACTGCACTCCAGCCTGGGCACCAGAACAAGACCCTGCCTCTAAAAAATAAAAATAAAAATATTGAGAAGCAATCTTTAGGAATCTAAAGACATGTTTACAGACGGCACCTAACCATTCTGAAAGGATTTCTCAGAACTACCTCGCCCTGACTGAGTTTCCTGGATTCACAGCTCCCACTCACTGCTAAGATCAGCACGATAGCTCACAATGTTACCATTATTTTCAGACCTCACCTGCTCTTTGCAACCCCTCCCCACTTTTCACACGCATCATAACTGCCAGGACGCTAGGATTCAGTTGGTGCAGACTCCAGCCCAGTTTCTGGAAAAGCATGGCAGCTAGTCCCAAACAAATCAGAGTATCACATTCCCCTGGCCACAGTGCTTGCATTGTGGTGGGCAAGGGAGCCAGTCAGAGGTGATCACATTCAATGCCAATAATCACACTGGAACTGTTCAAAAAGACAACCACTCGCTTCTCCCTGAGACTTGAACCTGGGAAGAAATTAGCCTGGAGCTTCCAGGGCCAACTATGAAGAGACAGCCTGCTTGGAAAAAGATAATGCAAGAGGATGCGCAGCCAAGACATGGAGACAGAACTCATCTAGGTAATATGTTTTAAGCCCCTGGATCTAGCCATGCCTGAAGCTAGTTGTACCCAAGGACTTTTTAGTATTCAAACCAATAAGTTCCCTTTAAAGAGTAAAAAGACAGAAACTGGGAAAAGCTATCTGTAATATATGTATATATAATATACATATTATATTTTGTGTATGTTATATATAACACATTGTATATATGTATGCATATGTATTTAGATATAGAGATACATATACATATAATAAAGGACAAGTGACCAGAAGGAAACCCATCAATTTTCTTTTAAAAAAAAGGAACCCAAAATAGGTGAAATGCTTCAATAGGCATCCTCATAAAATATATCCAAATAGTCAAAAAGCACACAAAAAAGTACTCAAAATCATTACATATCAGGTAGATGCAAATTAAAACCCAAAACAATTACCACCACACCCCATGTTGAATGGCTAAAAATAGAAAGTGCTGGTCAGGTATGTGGAACAGCTGGAACTTTCATGCACTGTTTTGGGTATTATTGGTGGAATCAACATTTTTGGGAAACTGGAATACCTACCAAAACTAAACTTAAAATCTACCCTGTAATTCAGTTATTTCATTCCTAAAAACATGGCATATACCAAGAGAAAAATGCACACGTCAACCAAAAGAGCAATTAAAAGGCAAAGCAGACATTATGTTGAGCAAAAGAAGCCGAACGCATAACTGTACATGTTGTATTTTAACTTATATGAAAATTAAGAACGAGTACACTTAATTAATTGTAACAAGAGTCAAAATTGTGGTTGCTCCCATGGGGTAACTAATTATGGAGAAGGAAGATTAAGGAGCTTCCTGGAGTCCTAGAAATGTTCTGTTTATCAGGATTTATACATACGTGAAATTTCATCAAGGTGTACACTGAAAATTAGCACACTTCATGCATGTTAGCATATGTATACTTTATGTTTTATAAAACAGTAAAAAGTGATTAAGGGGAAGTGGTATGGTTAGACTTTTAGAGAAAAAGGGCAAATACAATAGAAGGAAAAAGGGCAGCTAAATGTACCGGAAGCAGCTCAAAGTGTTCATCTTCTCATGAAAAAGCAGTAAAATCTTCCCTGTTTGAAAGTGTCAAATATAAATCTTCCTCCACTAAAATAGGATGACACCCTGTCTCATGTTTACCTCAATTACACCTAGAATAATTTCCCTCACTGTCCACAGCTCTTCTTGCTTTTGAGATCACAGGAGGCTTGCAAAGATGTCTCTCCCCGTGAGCAGAGTGACATCACAGGATTGGACTGGGCACAGGATAAGCCTGCCCCACGCTGTGCCAGAGGGACTGCAGTATCAGCCAAATGGCAATGCCAGAGCTTGCCAGAAAATCCAGAAAGCTGTGTATGGACATGTTTATGGAGCTGCTGCCTCTGAGAAAAGTGAAGTCAAGCCCTTAATGTTCAGTTTTGAGCAAGTACTGATCAATGGGTCCAATAATCAGAAAAATGAGAGGAAAACTATAGCCTATCAGGCCCCTCCAGACCTGTCTCCTTGTCTGATGGCCACACTAAACAGAGCATAATGGCTTCATCCTTTATACCTTCCAAATCTCATACGATCTCTTATTTTAGACAACTATAACCTAGAACCGGAGAAAAAACTGATTCTGAGACATGTAGTCCCCAGTCATTTTAACCCTGGTTAACACAACATAATTTTCTAACTCGAAACACTGGATCCAATTCCCAGGCATGAGCAAGGACAAAGAACAAAATATAAAAATAGCATATTAGATGACACCATTCTCTTTCAAGACATTTGCACTTATTAATTTCTGCTGAAATTACTTATTAGGCCTGAAAAAGTTTTAATAGTAAAAACTGATCACCTCAAAAACTGTAAGTTTCTTTTAGTAAAAAAAAAAAAAAAAAAGAAAAAAAGAATGGGAAGAAAAATATCGAGTAGGTAATTTCCAGTATCTGCCATACTAAACCAAAAAGAAAATGACAACCAAAATCAAAGTGTCGACACCATAATGACTACACACTTAGAGAACAATGGGCTTTAATTAGAAATCAGTAATTAGAAGGAAAAAAAAAAAAGACCATTCCTGCTTCTGCATGAAAAAATACACTTTGCATCGTCCATGATCAAAAGACTTTGTAATGCAAATAATATTTACACCTAAGCCAAAATAAAAGCATCTCATACTGTGGCTAGAGCTGAAAAGGTAAATTTTATCACTTTAAATGTTCACATCAAAAACACAGGAAATCAATGAGCCAGAGTCCACTTTAAGGCCGAGACACTGGTCTTCATTTCTAGTATGACTTTTCTTATACACAATAAGTGATGTTCATGAAGGCTTTAGTACATGGTTTATACACACAGGGTTGCTCTAAGGTGTCCTCCAATCTCCAAAAAGATGAGCAATAATTTCTTACTTTCTTACATTCGTAGGGTGTCTCCACAGTATGAGATCTCACAAGTTGCCTAGGATTTCAAGAAGCTTTGCGGACACTCCCCTATGCCTTACATTTAGGTATTTTCTCTAGTGTGAGTTTTCACATGTCTTCGAAAGTAGGCAGGACAAACAAAGGCTTTCCCACATTCCTTGCATTCATAGGGTTTCTCTCCAGTGTGGCTTCTCACGTGTCTTCGGAAGGATGAGGGACAACTGAAGGCTTTTCCACATTCCAGACATTCAAAGGGTTTCTCGCCAGTGTGCATTCTTGCATGTACGGTAAGGTACGAAGAATGACGAAATGCTTTCCCACATTCCTTACATTCGTAGGGCTTTTCCCCAGTGTGCGTTCTCATGTGGGTCCTGAGAGCCGAGGGATAAATGAAACCTTTCCCACATTTCTTACATTCGTACGGTTTCTCCCCGGTGTGAGTTCTTACGTGTACCGTGAGGTGGGAGGAACTGATGAAGGCTTTCCCGCATTCCTTACATTCATAAGGCTTCTCTCCGCTGTGGGTTCTTAAGTGCTCGGTGAGGGATGAGGTCCGACTGAAGGCCTTCCCGCACTCCTTACACTCGTACTGCGCCTTGCCCGTGTGCTCTCTCACGTGGGCTCTAAAGGACGACGGACAGCTGAAAGCCTTCCCACATTCCTTACATTCGTAGGGTTTCTCCCTACTTTGATTTTTCACGTGTGTATTAAGGGAGGTGGGAAGATAGAAGGCTTTTCCACATTCCAGACATTCGTAGGGTTTCTCTCCAGTGTGTTTTCTCATGTGGACACTTAAGGAGGAGGGACAATTGTAGGCTTTCCCGCATTCCTTGCATTTATAGGGTTTCTCTCCCGTGTGTGTCCTCGCGTGTACGGTGAGTTTTGAGGACTCGCTGAAGGCCTTTCCACACTCTTTACATTCATAAGGCTTCTCCCCAGTGTGAATTCTTATATGTATGATAAGGTGAGAGGAAGAAATGAAGGCTTTCCCACATTCCTTGCATTCGTAAGGCTTATCTCCGCTGTGAATTCTTTTGTGTTTGGAGAGTGAGGAGGAGCAACTGAAGGCTTTCCCACATTCCTTACATTCGTAAGGCTTATCTCCACTGTGAATTCTTCTGTGTTCTGTGAGGGATGAAGAACAACTGAAAGCTTTCCCACACTCCTTACACTCGTGGTTTGTTTTTCCAGTGTGAATCTTCATGTGTGCCCTAAAGAAGGAGGAACAACTGAAGGCTGTGGTACATTCCTTGCACTCATAGGGCTTCTCTTCAGTGGGAGTTTTCATATGCTTCTTAAAACAAGCAAGAAAATGGAAGGCTTTCCCACATTCCTTACACTGGTAGCGTTTGCTTCCAGTATGAGACCTGATGTGATTCTTAAGGGATGAGTGATCCGTGAAGGCCTTTCCGCACTCACGGCGTTCATAGGATTTCGTTTCAGTAGTTCTCTGGAGGGTATCAACATTTGGAATTTGGCTAAAGGTCTGTCCATGTTGATTTTCTTCATTACATTCATAGATGTTCTCCACCGTATGATTTCTTCTAAAAATAAAAGGAACACCATTAGTAATACAGTTTTACCATTTTCAGTGAACGCGTATGTTTTCTGCCCAGTCAAGTTATAAGCTAAAAGTTCTCACGGGGGGGCTCTATCATGGCTAATATTGTCACCGAGTTTTTAACTTAAGAGATTTTTCTAGTAATTGCTTACAAATGAAGTTATGCATCAAGCATTCGGTATCTTGTACTCATTTGTAGGAAAAATACCTCGTGAAAATTCTTTGTGAAATCACAATTTTTGACCTAGGCTTACATACACATGCTTCTTAAATTTCACGGCATTTTCGGATTCTCTCCTGAGGCATTATTTTCTCTATATGAATGGTACTCACCTCGAAGGTCTCTCATGGCTTTTGTTCTGATAATTGATATCACAGCATTCCCTGTTTTCAGGTAAAATGGAGGAATCATTTCTTTTGAATCTTACTATCTTCTGTTCATTGGATATTTTTTCTCCACAAATATCTTGTGGGACAACTGATTCATCAGTTTTAAGTTGAGTCTCAGAATCTGAAACAAAAAAGTGAAAGCAGCTGTGAGCAAAGGACTTTTAGCAGAGCGGCTGTTTCAGGACTTTGGTATTAATGGGCTCAAGGTTCAAAATGCTAAGCAATTAACTAAGAAATAATTCCATGAAGATTGAGACTAACATACTTATGTTATTATAGGAGATTATAGGATCTCCTTTATAGGATTATTATAGGCTATCTTTAGGAGAACAAAACAGAAAGGAATTGGATAAAATGCACATGATCAAATACTAACTTGCAAGGAGGATGTTTGTGAAGAACGAGGGAAGTGTGAGAGGACTGATAAAATGTCAAAATAGTAATCTGAGACATCTGTGGATGATCAGACTCCTCAGATAAAACAAAGTTTTTTTATTTGCTATTTTTTCCCCAACTAGGACAGTTTCTCCCAAGGATTCTTGCCTTCGTGGTGCTCCCCTGTACAGCTGCCCTGCGTAAGTCCTCTCTCCACGGGCTGCAGGTCCTCCTCTTGCTCCCACTGGGAGATCAGATGGGGTGTGTGTAGCGGATACCCTGCACATGCAGAAAGGCATATCGTGAGGGCAAGCAATGAAGAACCACAAACATTTCTCTAAGATAGGACCAAAACTTTGGTCTTCTGATACCCTAAAGGTGGGCAACTACGAGTTTAACTGCAACAAAAATGTCTCAAATTTATTAAAAAAAAAAAAAAAAAAAAGAGGAGGCAGGGAAGCAGCCTCTGACACACAGAACCAAGCTAACGTTCACACCTAAACCTCCATATTATTACAAGCTGGTCTGATAATCACAGCCGGGGCATTTTGTTCTCCTATCGAACATAAATAATCTTCTGGAATAAGAACCTTGGACAAAGTTACTCTGAGATCACGATGAAATGAAACGAAACAAGGCTACCTCATAATTTTGTTTAAAGGTAATATGCCACCCGCAAAATACTCAATAACAGAATTGCCCCTACTTTCTGTCAGCAACCAATCTAAAGTGACTGCCTGTGTACTAAGTTAAACAGTGTCCGCCCAGAATTCATGTTCGAATAGATCAATGGAGCAGAAGAGAGAGCTCAGAAACAGAGCCACATCGACAGAGTCAACTGATGTTTGACAAAGGAGCAAAGGCAATACAGTGGAAAAAAGACAGTCTTTTTCACAAATGGTACTGGAACAACTGGACATCCATATGCAAAAAAAAAAAAAAAAAGAATCTGGACACAGACCTTACACCCTTCATAAAGCTAACTCAAAATGGACCACAGACCTAAATGTAAAATGCAAAACTATTAACACAAAACTCCTAAAAGATAACAGGAGAAAATCTAGATGACATTGGGTTTAGCAATGACTTTTTTTTTTTAAGAGACAAAGTCTCACTCTGTTGCCTGAGCTGGAGTACAGTGGCACAATCATAGCTCCCTGCAGCCTTGAATGCCTGGGATCAAGCAATCCTCCTATCTCAGCCTTTCCAGTAGCTGGCACCACAGGCATGTGCCACCACACCTGGCTAACTTTTTAATTTTTTGTAGAGATGGGGTCTTGCTGTGTTGCACAGGCAGGTCTTTCTCCCAGGCTCAAGAAATCTTCCTGCCTCGGCCTCCCAAAGTGCTGGGATTACAGGCATGAGCCACCACACCCAGCCGGCAATGACTTTTTAAATGCCACGCCACAAGTGTGAAACAAGGAATTGATAAGCTGGACTTCATTAAGATTAAAAATTTTGTTCTGCTCTGTGACAGACAATATCAAGGGAATGAAAGGACAAGCCACAGCCTAGGAGAAAATGTTCCCCAAAGACATATCTGATAAAGGACTGCTATCCAAAATATACAAATAACTCTTAAACCTCACAAATAAGAAAACAAACAATTCACCAAAAAATTGAGCCAAAGACCTTAACAGACACCTCACCAAAGATATACAGAGGGCAAATGCTCCGCATCATGTATCACCAGGGAAAAGCAAATTAAAACAACAAGATACCACCACTCACCTATTAGAACGGCCGAATTCGAGAACATTGACAACAGCAAATACTGGCAAGGAGGAGGAGCAACAGGAACCCTCATTCATTGCGTGTGGGTATGCAAAATGGCACAGCCACTTTGGAAGACACTGTGGCAGTTTCTTACAAAATCGAACATACCCTTATCATACAATCCAACAACTGAATTGTGCTCCTGGGTATTTACCCAAAGGAACTGAAAACTTATGTACACATAAAAACCTACATGTGAATGTTTATAAGACCTTTATTCATAATTGCCAAAGCTTGGAAGCAACCAAGATGTCCTTTTAGTAGGTGAATGGATAAACCACAGTACATCCAGACAGTGGAACGCTATTCAGAGTTAAAAAGAAATGAGTTCTCAAGTCATGAAAAAAACGTAAAGAAAACTTAAATGCATATTACTAAGTGAAAGAAGCCAATCTGAAAAAGCTGTATACTGTATGCAACATTCTACAAAAGGAACAACTATGGAAAGAGTAAAAAGATCAGTGGAGTTTAGGCAGAGGGAGGGATGAATCGATGGAACACAGAGGACTTTCAGGGCAGGGACACTACTCTGTAATACGACAGTGGTGGATACACGTCATTATACATTTGTCCCAAACCACAGAATGTACAACACCTAGAGTGAACTCTAAATGTAAACCACGGACTCTGGGTGATGATGATGTGTTGATGTAGGTTTGTCAACAGCAACAAATACACCACTCCAGCGGGGATGTTGATAGTAGAGGAGGCCGTGCATAAGGGGTAGCAGGGATTACACGGAAACTCTCTGTACTTTCCATTCAATTTTGCTGTGAACCTGAAACTGCTCTAATAACAATAATAATAAAGCCTATTAAAAAAACAAACAAAAAAGTCCACCCAGGAACTCAGAATGTTACCTTATTTGGAAATAGGGTCTTTGTGGATATATAACCAAGATGAGATTACACTGGATTAGGGTGGCCCCAAATCCAATGACTGGAGCCCTTGTAAGGAAAGAGAGACTCAGAAACAGACAGGCAGGGCAGAAGATGGCGGCAGAGATTGCAGCGATGCATCTACTAATACAAATCAAGGAACGCCAAGAATTGCCAGCAACCACCAGAAGCCAGGGAGAGACGCGGGACATTTTTTTCCTAGAGCCTTCAGAAAGAACGTGGCCCTGCTGACACCTTGATTTCAGATTCCCAGTCTCCAGAAATGTGAGAAAATACAACTGTGTTGTTTTTAGCCACATTGGTGGTACTTTGTTACCGAAGGCCTAGGAAACTATTATAGACTGTTTCCACAGAGCCATCCCTAAATCATCCAAGCAAAGCACAAATTCTGTAGGTACTTTTGAACACCCTCCTACTAAGATGTGTAAGAGGTGCGTGCTCTCCCTCGCTGTAGCGTAAAATCAATCCAACTTGTTTAACTACAGGTGTGTTCCTGGTGGTCTTTGGGTAAAGGGCACTGGCAGCAGTAAAATTCTCAAAAGATCGCAAACCACAAACCATCTCCCTACGCCCTAAAGGGATCCCTAAAGTCTATGCCCACACTTTCAATTCTTAAGCCTCAAGGTTTTCAACCACAAGAAAAAGTCAGTTCAGTACACAGATGCTTATTTTCATGGTGAAGCCACTAGACTTCGTTGAGCTCGTTGGGGTCAGTGACCATGTCTGTCTTATTTACCAATGTGTTCCCCATTCCTCAGCCCAAATCCTAGAATGAAGCAGATGAGTAAGATAAAATTGTTTTCTAAACAACTACATGAAAGAATGCTGTCATCCTTACCTAGTGAGGCCAGGTTCCGGAAGTTTTCCAGCATCACATCTCTGTAGAGGTTCCTCTGAGAAGAATCCAGCAAATCCCACTCCTCCTGGGTAAAGTCCACAGCCACATCCTCAAAGACCACGGAGTCCTAAAACATCCCACAAGTTCTGTTCAGAAGGTACAACTCCTCCAGTGTGCACGAGAGGACGGATGAGGCTGTCCACACTGGGGAACTGAGAGCCAATTCACAGGAAGTTTAGAAGATTCTACGGTCTCCCACCATCTACTCTAGGACTCAGTCAACAGATCTCACTTTTTCTCTATCCACCCATTCTTCCTGACTGGTCAAATCCTGTCTCATAAATTTAACACTTCTAAAATGCTAAATTTGTCTCCCCACAATTTGATAGCAACGAGATAGGAAAAACCAGAACATTTTTCCTACTTCCTTACACAGTCGCTTAATACAGAATGGGATGCTTCTGACTCCAGGTGGGGTGGGCGAGTATTTTCCACACACCCCAAGCAATTCTCCAGCTGATACCAGTTGGGTGTCCTATAATCCAATTCTGACACTATATTCCTGGACATAGCATCAGATCCCACAGGTTGAGGGCTCAGTCCCACAAAACTGTCCCCCACTTCAGATGCCAATCACAAGTAGTAGGTTGTCACTTATAATTCTAACTGGCTATAAATCAGGGCTACCACTGCCCCCTCCTCACCTTCAATTAATTGACTGGAATCATATTTTAAAATATACAGATGAATAGCCAGGTGAAGAGACGGTTAGGTCAAGATATGGTGGGAATTGACTCGGGGATTCCATGCCACCCTCCAGGAACCACCATGTGTTCAGCCATCCAGAAGCTCCTTGAACTCAGTCCTTTGGGTTTTTATGGAAGCTTCATTATGTAGCCACAATTGAGTAAATCACTGGCCACTGGTGATCAACTTCCCCGTTAGTCCCCTCCTGTCCCCAGAATATAGGGCTGAAAGTCCCAACCCTCTAATCATGACTTCATCTTTCTGAACCAGCCCCCATCCTGAGGTTGTCTAGGGGCTGCCAGCCACCAGCCATCTCATTAGCACACGAATGCTCTGGAGGTTCCAAGGGTTTTAGGAGCTCTGTGCCAGGGAACAGAACAAAGACCAAATATATATTTCACAGTATCACAGATGGTGACCAATTCCAGTCTTAGAATGATCCTGAACAGTCCAGAGCATATCACAGAAATGAGAGAAATGTTCTAGAAATGAAATAATTTCCATACTGGCCCCGTCCATTCCTTGGCACAGATACAATTTCACCTGCTACCTTATTCCTGCCATAGTAATCAGCATGACATGAAACACCGAGTCAAGTCTGGACAAGATTTTTTTTTTGAAACAAGAGTCTCACTCTGTTGCCCGGACTAGAGTTCCATGGCGGCAGTCTAGCTCATAGCAACCTCAAACTCCTGGGCTCAATGGACAAGGTTTTAATGAATAAAAACATACCGAGGGAATGGGAGCTTTTCCTTTTTTTCCCTTCACAAACCTGAGAGGCCCAGGAGTCTGCAGAAACACAACTCTTAAGCCTGGCCCATAGCGGGCCCTTAGTTTCTTGTATTCTAGGCCAGGGGTCAGCAAACTGGCACATGAGTTAAATCCGGCCTGCCATCTGCTTGCATAAGTAAAGTTTTAGTGGAACCGAATGATCTTCAAAGCCTAAAATACCTACAATGTGGTCCAATAGAGAAACAGATTGTTGACCTGTGCTCTAAAACAATTAGGAGGAGACTTGGAGAATGAAAGTATTCTTTTGGAGAATTATTACCTGTTACTTACCTGTATCATATTTTTCGGTAACTCAGCAGCTGTCCTTTCTTCTTCCATGTCCCCTTCATGAAGAAAAGCAGAAAGTCAAGGTAAGGCAGAAAGCAACATGAGAATCCAGACCTCCCACAATTCCCACACTCATGGGTGTCGATGTTGCAGCACATCAATCATGAGTGACGACTCCCCTCAAAACACACACACACACACACTACACCCAAGCAAACACACACTGATCTTCTGTGAAGGTGGACCAACCTTATCTCCCCTAGAGCTAGAAAACAGTGCTCTGGTCCCTGAGGATCAGAAAGAAGAGGTTGAGAGTGTTATTTTGTAAGTTAACTGAAGTCTAAAAAAGTTTCTCTGTCAATTTGTCCATGATAACAAAAAGCATAAAATGTATCAAGGAGTGCCTTCAACCATGAGAATATACACTGTCTCAAATCCAAGAAAGTAACGATTTACGATTTACGCACCAGGTTTCTGGGGGTTCCACTCCCACTATTCCTTAGTTTTTACAGCACCCTTTGGCTGGCTAACAGGCATTACTGGTTGGCCCCTGACCACTGCCCCCACTCCCATGAGCTAGCTGCAAGTTTCCCCAAAATCCAGTTCCTGAGAAAAAGCATCAGCCCATTGAATTCCGCATGCAGAGGCAGAGAAGACTGCCATGCTGCGATTCACATGCTAAATCTGCCTGTACAGTACAATAGTAGTAGAATAAGAATATTTGATCTGTGTCATCATTGATAGTGATACCTGCAGTGATATCACAAATTTCGAACAACAAAAATTCAAGTTACTTCCACTGCAGCGGAACTAGTAGCATAAATAGCCAGTAAGAAAAAATTCTAACATTCTTTTAGTACGTTAGTAACAACTTGTCCCATTGGAGCAGTGCTGATGGGAGAATAACTTTGCAAAGAGATGTCCATATTTTAGATGATTTCTCATGGAAATTCTGCAACTCAGCTATTATTACAACCACTTTATAGCTGAGGAATCTTAGAAAGAGGCAATCATCCACACGCTCAATGTCACCCAGTTAGAAAGTCGCTGAGGCAGGATATGAACGCAGGTCTATTTGTCTTCAATGCTTAAAACCCAGTGAGCACATTTCTGAATACATACCTCAAATTTTAGTTGTTACTAAGGCCTTTATGTGTTAACATTACCAGGATTTAGCCTGGAACCCTGCTGGGCCCTATGGAAAGTGGAAAAATGAAGAATTCTATTCAAATGTGCTATCTTTGAGTTTCTTCTCCTGACTGAGCCCTATGTCTCAGGCAAGGATGCTTCCCTTAAGACCTTTACCTCCTCCATTTCATGATTACTCAGGTAATATTTACCCTGGTGCTACTACATGCAGTCACAGGGAATAAAGCACGTTGCGGGGATAAGAAGAAACACATATATATCTTTAGCAAGTCAGGACTGGTTATGCGACAGGATAGAAACAGAATTAAAAACTGTTTCAGATAACACTGGAAATCCAAAGCTGATTTAGGATATCTATTAATATATTTATAAGCATAACCAACTCCCAGTGGAAAAGAAATCAGTGTTAATAGGCTAACCATTCGTTTATGGGGTTGAAAAAAGAGCAGCACAAAGATTTAGAAAGAAGGACAAATTTAATGATTTTTTTTTTGGAGTCTCTTTTTTACCTTCTTTCTTTCTTTCTTTCTTTTGAGACAGAGTCTCACTCTGTTGCCCAGGCTAGAGTGCCATGGCGTCAGCTTAGGTCACAGCAATCTCAAACTCCTGGGCTCAAGCAATCCTTCTGCCTCAGCCTCCCAAGTAGCTGGGACTACAGGCATGCGCAACCATGCCCGGCTAATTTTTTCTATATATTTTTAGTTGTCCAGCTAATTTTCTTTCTGTTTTTAGTAGAGATGGAGTCTTGCTCTTGCTCAGGCTGGTCTTGAACTCCTGAGCTCAAACAATCCTCCCGCCTCAGCCTCCCAGAGTGCTGGGATTACAGGCGTGAGCCACCGCGCCCAGTCTTTAATAATATTTTTAAAAAATAAGCAAAATCACAAAAGCAAAAAATGTATCCTTTGAAAAATTAATGAAATTGACAAACAGTAATTTAAAGAGCAACAGAGCATAGACAAAAAGTTATGAGCGAGTTATAATTACAGATGTCACAGGGAGAACATAGTAAAAATTAAAGGAATAGATATGAAGATGTACAGGTAATGAATGAATTTCTAGAAAGCAAGCAATGACCAAAAAGAAGTACAAAATCTGATTCTATCCAGTCATTAAAGAAAAAAACCCCACCAGTTTAAAACATGCCCACAAAGGAAAGAGAAGTTGCAAACTGTTTTACAAGCAAGGTCATTAAATACATAAGGGATTCCAATATAGGGGGAAAAGAATGTTTTCCTGAGTATTTCCAAGACCAGAGAGTACAACTCAAAAAAAAAAAAAATGAACGATCTCATACACATAAGTGCAAATTAATATAAAATATTAGTACAGTTGAGAAATGAATAATGATAATAAATTACAAACCAAGTTCATTTCATCCTAGGAATGAAGGATGGTTAAAAACTGAATCATTGATTAATGTAATTCACCATGTAAATAGAAAAATAAAGATTATGTGACTCATCCCCTTAGACACAAAACGGTGATAAAATCTATCACTTGGTAACAATGTCCACTGGTAATAATAATTTAGCCTACTAGAAAAGACTAGAAGGGAAAAGGTTTTATTAGGGAGAAAAAAAAATTTACAAACAGCGACAGCAAACATCCTATTTCATGGTGAAATGGTAAAATATTTCCCTCTGTGATCGGGAACAAGTCAAGGATGCAAATTATATGCTATTTTACCTTGAACTGAAGGTCCAGGTAAGTGTAGTAAAGAAATAAAAAGAAATGGAAACCGCAAGGAATAAAGAAGGGAAGAAGCTGAAACTGGCAGATGATTAGATTTTCTGTGTGAAATGTAACGGTTCTATAGATACATGATTCAAACGTATCGTTTCATTAATGAAAAAATGTATTAGGCAAGGCGGCGGGTGGGTATTTTTTAAAAAGCAGCTCCTGGTGGGGTGTGGTGTAATGACAGGTGCAAACGCTTGTAATCCCAGTATTGTGGGAAGCAGAGGCAGGAAGATCGCTGGAGCCCAGCAGTCCCAGGCTGCAGTGAGCTATGACTGGATCACTGCACTCCAGCCTGGGGTGACAGAGGAAGACCCCGTGTCAAAAAAAAAAAAAAATCAATTCCCTTCTATGCACCTGAATGCAATGTATCAAACTGATGCCCACAAGCAGAGTAAGATGCACAGACTAAAATACCATCTAATGCATCGAGAGGGGAGAGTTGGGGACCGAGTTGAGACAAATGTCATCCGGTGCTCACCCGACACGCCGAGATCCACAGATCAGCGCCGAAAGAACGAGGTCCAGGCGCTTGTCCCCGTGACCCCGAATGGCAGAGATGCTTTTTCTTTCTGGAAAGAGAGCAGAGAATGCTTTGGGGCAGGGCGCTGATTAAATACGACGGTGTGTCTCCAACTCCAGCCTGCAGCAGAATCGCCCCGAGTTCCTGATTCAGTAAGTTTGGGACCAGCCGCGGCCGCCGGTGGAGCTGACCTGGGGCTCTAAGAGGAGGCAGCGCGACCAGGGGAGGCCCGGGGCGCGGAGTCTGGGCGGGAGGGGCGAGAGCCCCCCAGGAGGCCTCCCTTTGACCTCAGACCCTCAGGCTGAGCCTTCGGTCTCTAGCGCGCGGGCGGGCCAGGGCCCGGCGGGATACTAACCCGACTGAGGCAAAAATGCACCTCAGACGCTGGCAGAGGCGCAAGATGATGGCTGCCGGCGCGCGCATGCGCATACGCGCGCTCCTCATTCCGGTTTCGGCACCGCCCACAAAGTTAGAGGCGGGGCCTCGGGCCTGGGGACCT
Organism: Avahi laniger; assembly: GCA_963575035.1. Taxonomy (NCBI): domain Eukaryota; kingdom Metazoa; phylum Chordata; class Mammalia; order Primates; family Indriidae; genus Avahi; species Avahi laniger. Next base: position 4,485 of record CAUYSK010055231.1, on the reverse strand, counting down.
CGGGCGAAGCGGGGCCACCGGGGCTGGGGCGGGAAGCGCACGGGGAGCCCCAAGGAGTGCGAAGGCCGGTTCTGGCCGCAAGCGGATGAGAAATGCTAATTTCCGCAAGGACTGGAGGTAATGAGAGAAGAATTAGAACCGTGGACGGGGCTGGAGGGGGGTTTTAAGCTGTGAAAATGCTTTGTTGGCTCTGCCTGTGGATTGGGACTGGCGTGGGGCTGGGGCGAGACCGGGCCTGGAGGCGGGGCTCTTTTAATATTCCAAGGGGCGTGGCTCAGGGGAGGAGCCTGGATGAGGGACGGGTATTGGTTGACAATTCCTAGGGGGCGGAGATGAGGCCTAGGGTGGGGCTTGACTAGGCCTAGGGGCGGGGCAAATGTTAGCACCGCCTATCCAAGTTCCCACGGGCCAAGGAATGGGGTATCCCAGCAATTGTGTTCATACCTGTCTTTCTCCACGTTGCTACAGCCCTGTACACAGGACACACATGCAACAGTCAGCCTAGCAATTTGTGAGACAGACTCTCCTTTGCGTGCATTCAGTCCTTCTTAAGGCCTTTAGTTTTCCCTTTCATTATTTTACTGCTTACTGCTCTTTTAGAGGAAAGCCTTTGATAATAATTTAAATAGTTCTTTTTACCTGGAAACTTTGCTAACCTCTAATAGCTGTCAGTTCATTATTTGGGACTTCATATATAAATAGCTGTCCACATAGAAAGCTGTCCATATAAATAGCTTTCCAAATATGGAAAATATCCTTATTTTCCATGGGTATTTTTTCCTTGATCTAATACTTACAACTCGTTTTCTTCCTGGGAGATAGTAATCAGTGACATTTCTCCACCTGTGGCGGCTGGAAGCAGCAGCAGCTGTTCCTCGTAGTCCCGCCCTCCCAGGCCGCCCACTTCCGGCGCCGTGCGCGTGTGCGCGGGCGCGTCCCGGCAGCCATCTTAGCGGCGCGCTCTCGCCCGCGTCTGAGGGGAGTTTTCGTGTGTCCCTGGCGTGGGGTGCTGCCCAGGTGCGGCTACGCGGAGTAAGAAGATCCAAAAGGGAGTCGCGGGGTGACACGTAAGCTGGCTCCGTGCGCAGTCGGGCCCCTCCGGCCGCCCGTCGGCTCTCCCCAGCGGCGCGCGGCCCCTGCTCCGAGAGTCCCCGCCGGCTCCGCCTTCCAGGGTCGGTCCCCGGGAGGAGGCGGGTCGGAGCGGCCTCTCCCCGTGACGCGCTCCCTTTTGCAGAAGCGTCTGTGGCAAGTTTTGTGCTCTTTCTCCAGAAGGAAAAGCGTCTCCGCCGTCTCTGGCCCCGACTTCCTCCTGGCCTCACCAACCTGGCAATTCTGTAGCATCCCCGTGAGCACTCGATGCAGTGGTTCTGGCTGTGGGTGTCCACTCCCGAAATTGTATTCAGGTGGAAAGATAACCCTTTTCAGGTTATTAGGGAACGCGTTTATCTGGTAGAATTAAACGCGTGAGTGAACGAGTGCATATAAAGACACAGTTTATGACCGAGGAAGGGGACTACTCAGCTCTGGTCTCAAGTCATCACCTGAGACCCCTGTAAACCCCCAGAGCTTCAAAATGGGTCGGGGGGGGGTCCTCTAGGAAGACAATGCGGGCTTATTTTCGTTAGTACCAGAAGTTGGAATTGAATTGATAACGAATAGCAAGATGAATTTTGACAGGTGGGTTTTCTCCTAGGTACTTGCTTTTTTTTGTTTGTTTTGTTTTTTATTTTTTGAGACACAGTCTGGCTCTGTTGCCCGGGCTAGAGTGAGTGCCGTGGCGTCAGCCTAGCTCACAGCAACCTCAGACTCCTGGGCTCAAGCGATCCTCCGGCCTCAGCCTCCCGAGTAGCTGGGACTACAGGCATGTGCCACCATGCCCGGCTAATTTTATATATATATATATTTTTTTTTTTTTCCTAGTTGTCCAGATCATTTCTTTCTATTTTTTTTAGTAGAGACGGGGTCTCGCTCTTGTTCAGGATGGTCTCGAAGTCCTGACCTTGAGTGATCCACCCACCTCGGCCTCCGAGAGTGCTAGGATTACAGGCGTGAGCCATTGTGCCCCGCCTTCTAGGTACTTGTTTTTAAATTTGTTAAATAATAAGTAACTAAAAACGAGAGTCACACTCAATTGAGATGCGTTAAGCCAAGATTTTAAGGACGCACCTGGGGAAAAAGCACAGCCCACAAAGTATCTATTGTGGACGGGGCTCTCCGTAGAAGAGGTTGAGAACTTTGAGTTGAAAGGAAAAAGTGCACAGGAAAAAGGGAGGCGGGAAGGAGGTGAGCAGTGAGGCAGTTGATGGTATTCTAGTGGAGTTCTGTTTGGTGCCCAGTAAATTCTACACAAGATAAGATCAACATTCAAAAAAGGAGGTAGAGGAAATAGTCAATGTTGGGATCTTCTCAGGGTGAGTAGAAGAGTGATCATGTCTCTTCCTTGTTTGCATCTGTGGAGATAAACTTGTTAATTGACATTTCAGAGTTTATTTAGGTTACAGTCCTAAAATTATAATTGATATACACTCATTTTATAGGGGCTGTATATCTTTGAAGTGTTGTTTTTATTTTTAGGGCTGAAGGAAAGAAGAAATATTTTAATCCCAAATACATTTATTTGACATATTTTGAGATGGCTGCAGACGGACAGGAATAATGCTGTAAGTCTGTGGGGCAGGATGGGGGAGAAGTTTGTGTCAGTCGAGAATCTCTGTTAAATGCAACCAGGCCCTGCCTGTTTGATCTGGAATGGGTTTGCTGAGAGTCTGACACCCTCCAAGGTCTGAATAAAAACATTTCCCTGAGGGCTGTTATCATGGGCTTATCTGTGTAACAAGACCACCTTGCCAGCCCGGCTTCCTTTCTCCCTCCCATACCCTGTCCACCAAAAAACCCTGTTTGGTCATTTTCTAAGCCTCTTCATTTCTTGAAAGGACTCTAAAATTTAAGAAAAGAGGATAGCATTGTTTGCGTAACTCCATGTCAGGCTCAGTTCTCCCTTTTTTCATAATGAATTTTGGGAGGTCCTGAGATTTTTATTTTTCCCTTACAAATTATCTAAAAATCTGTAGTTCCTTGAAAAATCTCTTAACCCTATCCTAGATTCACTAATTGTTAAGATTTGTTTCATTTGTTTCCATATGCATAGATACTTTGTTAAAGTACTATACTTTGTTACTTTTTAAAGTATCTATACATGTTAAATTGTTGACATTCACTTCCCCCTTCAATCTTAAGCATATATCGCCTAAGAATGAAGAGAATTTTGTACCAAACAGAAAACAAGACTTTATTGTCCCCCCTCCAAGAAAATCAAATTTCTGCGGTTGTCCAAAATTATCTTGTTATAGTTGCTGGATTGTTTGGATCCAAACGAGATTTGCACATTGCATCTTGTTCTTAGATCTCTTTAATCTGTTTTTACCTAGAATATTCACCTGAATTTTTTAAAATACAATTTTGACTGTTGAAGATTCCAGGATCATTATCTTGTAAAATGCTGACATTCTGATGCAGTGTTGTTTTCCCATGATTTTATCTCCTGTATATCTTGTAAAGTGGTTGTTGGGTTTACAGCAGTACTTTCTGTTAAGTCTGGAGCTGAGGGAGAGATACACGAAGCCTCAGGTGTAGCAAAATGCTCTTTATTTTGAACATCTGGGCGCGGATGGATGGAGGCCGAAAAAAGTGTCCACACTGAGAGAGGGGAAAGCTTTGGGTTTTATAGAGCGTTTCTCCGGGGGGCGTGAATACCTGGGCCAGAACAGCTGCTTCAATAAATTTTTTTAAACAACCAATTTCTGAGACACCTGCGTCAGTCTCATCCTGTAGAGATAAGGGAGGGGTGTAGTTTCATCCTTATCAGGGGGGATAGGAATACAGGCTGCACCTGTCTGTCAGATTACAACGTCTGGGGACTCTTCAGACTCCTGCGGCTATTGTTTTACAAGCCTAAGTTTTCCATTAACTGCATTGCGTCCTATACATACTTTTTCAGTTCCCAACTGAAACAGACCTAACACTGTCTAATACAAATATAATGCAAGGCACAGATGTATTTTAAAAATTTTAGTAGCCAAATTAGAAAATTTAAAGTGTACATGTGAGATTGTTTTTAATATCTTATTTAACCCAGCATATCCAGGTGTCAATATGAAATCATTAATGAAGGCCAGGTGAGGTGACTTATGCCTATAATCCTAGCAGTCTGGGAGGCTGAGGCGGGAGGATTGCTTGAGGTCAGGAGTTCACGACCAACCTGAGCAAGAGCAAGACCCCACGTCTACAAAATATAAAAAATTAGCCGGGCGTGGTGGCACGTGTCTGTAGTCCCAGCTACCCGGGAGGCTGAGGCAGGAGGATCGCTTGAGCCCAGGAGTTTGAGGTTGCTGTGAGCTAGGCTGATGCCACGGCACTCTAGCCCACGGCAAGAGAGTGAGACTGTCTCAAAAAAAAAAAAAAAATCATTAATGAAGTTAATAATGA
>CAUYSK010055227.1:0-29411 GCA_963575035.1 Avahi laniger | reverse complement strand
ACCTGCAGATGAGGCACTTCCGTGTGCTGCCCCCCCCCCGTGCCTACTTGTCCGGGGTGGAGTGTACCAGATGCCCTGCCCGTGTGAGTCAGGCGGGCCAGGTGTCGCTAACGCACATTCCAGTCCTAGGCACCTTCCCTCTCTGGACCCGAGTTTCCTTACCTGGGGCTGGCGGTGATAACCTTCCTCCTGATACAGAAAGTGAAAGGCTGAGCCACTGCTGTTGTGGCAACTACTTAAACAGAGACTTCCACAGAAAGTTAATAGCCCAGGTGGGAGGTCTGACTCCACAATCTCTGGAGTCACAAGCTTTGGGGGGCCTCCCAGCCACAGGTGATACTATTACCCTCCTCCACATTTTTTTTTTTTTTTTGAGACATAGTCTCACTCTTTTGCCCGGGCTGGAGTGAGTGCCGTGGCGTCATCCTAGCTCACAGCAACCTCAGACTCCTGGGCTCAAGTGATCCTTCTGCCTCAGCCTCCCAAGTAGCTGGAACTACAGGCATGCGCCACCATGCCCAGCTAATTTTTTCGATATATTTTTAGTTGTCTGATTAATTTCTTTCTATTTTTAGTAGAGACGGGGTCTTGCTCTTGCTCAGGCTGGTTTTGAACTCCTGAGCTCAATCCACCCGCCTCGGCCTCCCAGAGTGCTAGGATTACAGGCGTGAGCCACCACACCCGGCCTACCCTCCCCCACTTTACCCACAATCATGCTAAGGCTTTAAGGGGCCAAGGTCACCTGCCCACAGTCACAGAGGGGTCCCACTGGCCTCTGCAGATGGGCTCATGAGTTTATAAAAGCCCCGGAGTTGTGTGCAAAGGATGCATTTGTTTCTGGCGGGAAAAGTCCTCTGGGCCAAGCTCCCCGTGAAGCTACCTGTCTTCCTGAAGTTGGCGGCGCTACAGGGCTGGGAGGAAGAGAGGTTCTCACCCCACACAGGCGTATTTGTGGGGTGAGGCTTTGCTGGAGCTGGGTTGAGGAGGGAAGAGTATCATCGGGGCCACAGTAGTCCCCAAGTCTGCTGGAGGACACATGCAGGGCAGGCGGCTCCCAGCCCTGGCCCGGGCGTTGGTCAGGGGAAGGTACAGGCAGCGTGAGAGGGGAAGCTGCCAGAAGAGGAACCCGCTTTTACTAACTCGGCTGTGTTTCCTCCCCAGAGACGGGAGAGGCTGGGGCTGCCCGGCCGGAGCCAATGCTGCGCTCCGTTCCATCCCCAGTCTCGGCCTCCTTGGGCCTCCAGTGCTCTTGAGACGCACGACACCTTCCTGTCCCTGATTCCTTGTCTTAGCAACTCCTTTGCCCCCCACTTTTCCTACTGTTCCCATCTCAGGTTGGGCAGGCGACTGTAGCTCCCCACCTCCCTGGGGCAACCCCCACCCCATCGTGTGCCCCCTCAGCCCTGGACCCCACCCCAAGCCCCAGTGAGCTCAGTCTCTAGTGGGTGTCTTAGCAGCCCACCTCGCCCCTGCCTACCCTCTGCCCAGGAAACTTCCAGCTTCACCGCAGCTTCCTGCCTCCGAGGCTGTCAGGGCCGGGCTTGGCTTTGAGAGCAGTGGGTGCCGCGGCCCCACCCTCCCCTCACCTCTGAGCACTGAGGGCTCTGCCGCCCCGCCACCCGCCCTCCCACCGCCGTGGTGTCTGTAACCGCTTCCGCAGAAGGAGACCAGCAGCCAGACTGGCCTTCCATGTGGGACCCTGTGGGCAGGGTCCTGGCACCGCCCAGGGCCACCATTCAGTCCTGGTGTTGAGTAATGCTACCTCCCACAAGCTACCCCTTGTCCCACAGCTCTAGTCATCACTGGTTGGAAAGAGTCCCTCCTACTCCACCATGTCTAGCCCATTGGGTTCTAGAATCTTCTACAAAAACCTTTACTAGACTCATCTCCAGTCTGGCCGCGCCCCTCACCTCTTTAGGCTGTGTCTTGCCCTAGGTGGTCACCTGGCCATCGTTTTCTGCCATGTTCCCTTGATATCTGCCCACCCCACAAGAAGAGGAGAATCATCTTCCGAGTTCAGAGTTGCTATTCATTCATTCCACAGTCGTTTCTCGAGCCTTGCCCTGTGACAGGCTCTGCGGCGGGCGCTGCATGCGTAAGAGGAAAGACCTGTCTCCTCACACTGCTTGCTCACTTGCCAGGGAACTTCCAACTGCCAGCAGGGTCTCCCCGGTCACAGCGGGACACTCTGGAGGGGCAGCCAGGTTTCTTTTCCCCTGAGGACCCCTGCTTGGTCCACGCTGCTGACTGGGAGGCCAGCCCACTGCCCTGGGACTCACTGGGGGGCTCAAACTGCGCTGCTTTTCTGTTGCTCAGAAGAGTCCTGCAGGAAAGAGAGTTGCCCTCTCTGCGGCTGCCAGGGCCAGTCGGGGCTGCGGCACAAGCTTGGGCTCTGCCAGGGAGGACCGGAACAGTGGGAGGGTTTTTAGAAGTCACAATGACAATACTTCCTGAGTCCTTCCTGAGCACCAGCTCCTGCATGGAGTGCTGTACATCACATTAACATGACATAATCCTCACCACTATCTCATCCCTGATGACAGATGAAATTGAAGCCCAGACATCCTCAGTGACACATACCCGGTGCAGCCAGCATCGAAGCCCAGGTCTGATTCCAAAGCAGGTGGCAGGGATGGGATGGGATGGTGGATGGGACCGTTACAGCGGTCATGTGCTGCTGATGGCCCCGGCAACAGGAGCTCCCCTGCCCCTCCAGCAGCAGCTCTCAGCACAAATTCTTTCTTAGGCCAATTAGCAGCTTTTCAGACCCCCCACCCCCCACCACAATCTACACATGTTCTTTGAGCATCTTCCTCTGGGCAAGGCCACAATGGCCAGAAGTGGTCCCAGCTCTCGGTCAGATGGCAGAGGCTCTGAGGGCAGGAGGAGAGAAAACTCCCTTGACTCTCCCAGGGCCTCGGTTTGCTGTGCAATGTCTCTGCTCCACGGGCACTGCACCCTCAAAGTGGGGTTAATGACCCTGCCCCTCCCTGTGAAGTAAGTGTCCCAGACAGATCATGAGTTTTCCTGCCCTCTGGGCCACGTCGTGGGGATTCCTCTGAAGCCTTTGGCTTTCCCAGCTGACCCGGGCTGGAGGCATGCTCTGTTCTGGGGGTGGCACTGCAGGGCCCTCACCCAACAAGGTGGGGTCCTCAGAGGCCGCGTAGGACCTGCTCAAGAAAGGAACGGAGGACAGATCTGGAGCTGAAACAGCCCCTTTTCTGACCTTCTCCAGGGTCTGCTTAGGGGTTTGGGGGTGTCTGGATTTTGGCTCCAATCTGGTCAGTGAGAGACTTCACACATGCAAGGCTTGGCTGCCAGGGGAAGGGACACCCGCTGGTGTGGTTCCACATAGGTCACTAAACACCGAGTCACACAGGCTGGGTGAGGCCTCACTACAGACCTCAACCTTTGCTTCCCAATGTCAGTGGAGCCCAGAAGGCAGCCGGGGTCTTCTCACCTCACCCCACTCATCAGGACACTGACTCTGATGATCCTAATACAATTAACGTAAATCCGTAAGATCCACTTGTGTGGCAAGCTGCAGGGGGCAGGTAGAACCTTATTTTGATCCTATGTTCCCTAGAGCTCTGATCCTTCCCTCATTTTATTTTCTAAAACGGTTTGGTTTCTTCCAGGAAAGCACAGAACTAGCTGTAGCAACAGAATTCTGGAAGCACGAACTGCAGTCCATGGAATCCCAGAGGCCGGGGACACAGAACTCACATCCACAGGACCCTGGAGCTTTAGGACACAGCACTGCAGGCCACAGAATCCTGGAGCTATAGGCTCTGATCTGCAGCCCAGAGCAACAAACGAAGAAATGCAGCCCACGCGATGCTAGCCGCAGGGGACTCAAATATGCAGCCCACAGAGTCCTTGGAGACCCAGCAGGTAACACACCATCCCTGGAACCATGGGGCGCCTCAGAGTAACCCATGGTTTTCTAGAACCACAGGAGAGGAACAAGGGCCCTCAGCACAGCAGTGCCGGGAGTTCACCTGGTCCAAAAGCCCTCCATTTACAGGTGGAGCCACGGAGGCCCTCTTGCCTCCAGGGCCACCCAGCCTGGCCAGCGCCCCTGGGCGGCCCCCAGGAGTGAGGGGAGTCAGGGCCCTGCAAAGGCCTGCGGGCGGGGATGCCCCTCTGGGGGAACGCTTCGGGCAGACACTCACCGGCCGTGTCGTAGAGGTTCAGGGTCACCTCCTTGCTGCCCACGGTCACGCTGGCCGTGTACTTCTCGAACACCGACGGGGCGTAATGCTGTGGGAGAAGGGGCGGGTTGGTCCTTAAGGAGGCCCCAGGCCCAGCCGAACCCCCACTGCCCACCAGCCTCACCCAACGCGGCGCGGCCTCCCTCAACCCGCTGGCGGGCTCCGGAATTCCCGAGGGGGCGCCCCGGGGTGGCGGCAGCCTCTCTGCGCTCGAGGCGCCAGAGACCCCGCGGTCCGGGCTCTGGGCACAGGCTGGGGGGCGTCCCTCGCCCCGGCGGTCCCAAGCCCATCCAGCCCCCAGCCCACCGGGGGTCTCACCTCAGGGAAGGCGCCCTGGCTGTACACCATGAGCAGCGAAGTCTTGCCGCAGCCGCCGTCGCCCACGATCACGATCTTCAGCTCCTTCCTGCCCGGGCCCAGGGCGGAGGTCGGTGCCGGGGCCCCGGGGGCGTCCATGGCCCGGAGCCGGCAGCTCTGGCGGCCGCGCGCGCCTGGCGGGGAGCCGGAGAGGAGCGCTCCGCTCGGGGCGGGGGCGGTTGCAGGGGCGGGGCCAGGGAAGCCCCGCCCACTCGGAACCGGCGCCGCCTCCGCCAGGCAGCCTCCCGGGCCGACCTCCCGCCTCAGTTTCCTTTACGCTACAGTCCCAACGCTGGGTGGCCACCTCTCAGTCCCAGAGAAACTGAGGCACCTGAGAAACGGGGTGCCCAGCTGTAAACGCAACTCCCATCCGCATCCCCGTCCCCGCGCGTCACGGCGCGCAACCCGCCGGCGCAGCCGGCTCGTTTCGGCCGATCCACCCCGGGAGCCCCTCATTGGCAGGTTCCGCCCCCGCAGCGACCCTCTGATTGGCCGGCTCGGCCGCCTCCGCCAGGGCCCCTTGATGGGCGGACTGCGCTACGGCGCCGGGTTCGAGGAGCCTCTGACCCTGCCCGGCCCCGGCCGTGTTCTGGGGCAAGTCCGCCTCCAGCCGGCTCCCCACAGGAGGTAGCGGCGGTGGTGCCGCGGAAGACGCTGCCTGGGGGTCGCGCCTGCCCACCTGCTCTGGCCCTGGGGCCCCGTGTACGTGCGGCTAGCGGCGGGGAACTGGGTTCCGCTTACCTGCACCGCTTTCCTAGGGCCGCAGGGTGGGCGCCGGGCGCCCTCTGCCGGGCAGTCGCCTCGGCGCGGACCGCTCAGGCGCAGGTGACAGCAGAGGGCAGGCGCCCCCTCCCAGCAGGGGCCAGAGAAGTGAGCCGAGCAAGACACCGTCGGGGAGGGGGCAGGTTGGGGTAGATCTAGTTGAGATCAGCTGGGTCCCCCTCCGTGGACTTTGGAGACTGGTAACCCCCACACCTCCCAAGAAATTTAAGGAAGTGTTCTGCTGGCAGCCACATGTCCCTCATCCCAGGAACCTTCCCATCCTCTGACCAAAATAGCACTTACTATGTGCAGGTACTAGCAGGATAGCTGTCTGAGATCACCCGTGGCCCCCATTCCTTCCCTCCCTGCCACCTTGGGCCCACTGTCCCCTGCACCAGCCAGGTGAGTGGTCAGGGGTGGCATAGAGACCCCCAGAGTCTGTCCGCAGCAGATGGGCATTAGTGTATGGCCCAAGTGACAGCGGGGTCCTCCCAACTGGGGTAGGTAGAGCCCATTTTTAACAAAACCCCTCCAGCAGCGTGGTCGGAGGGCAAATAACCTCACGTAGTTTCCTCAGGGAGGGGCTGTCAGGACTCAGGAACTTCTTGTCCCAACCCAAAGACTCCCAATTTTCAAGATTCCAGCAAAGTTCAGGTAAACCTCGCTTCGTGGAGGAAAACTGCCAACCTGGCAGTTCCATAAACGCCCGGTCAAGGTTTTCAGCAGGTACAAGGCAAGGTCTGACCGCCAGAGGGCAGCAGTGACTGCCCGTGGAAGCTGAAGACACTCAGCAGAGAGGGAAGGGGAGGCCAGGACCCACCCTACCAGGTTGTTAGGGGGAAGCCCCTTCCTGTCACTGGGCAGAGGGGCACCCTTCTGGGTCAAGCATCCCCACAAATTACAGAAAGCCATCCATTCCTTTTTGCAACACGTTTATTGAGAAGCAATTGTGTTCCTGCTTGGAAGGAGCTGTCTTGGGGGAAGCAGTCTAATGTTAGAGTTTGGGATGCAAAAAGATTAGAGACCAGACACCACCCCGTGGGGCTCAGGGAGGGTGAGCAAGCACTGGCTGGCACACGAACTAAACTCGGCAGTGTCGGAGGGCAGGCCAGTGGAGGCAGGATGGGCACGCAGCCTGGGCAAGTGCAAGGTGGCTAAAAAGCCACCCCCAGGTTCTGTGGAGGCTGGACAGTAAGGATGGAGGCCAGGTAGGGCTGTCAGGGGAACTGGGTCACACCATGGAGGATATGACTGCCAAGCCCAAGGCGGGTGGTGGACAGAAGGCTCCTGAACAGGAGAGGAGCCCAGCCACAGCCACGGCCAGGCCTGGAGCTCTCTGGGGGTGACCAGCAGGGGCAGGAGAGGAGGGGACTAGGTCCAGAGACCTATGTGAAGTGAGGTCCCCAGGACCAACAGGAGGATGGGGAGGACGCCAAGCCAGGGTAAAGTGACAGTCACTTGAGAAGGAGAGGAGGACACTCACCCCTGCAGCCAGCCCAGGCACCTGCCCTCCAGCTGCCTCAGGGAAGGACTGGGGAAGGAAGCGGGGAGGGAGGCTGCCCCATCTGCAAGGAGTCCGGGGAGGATTCACTCAGAAGGGTCACTGGAAACCCAGTGCACCACCCGAGCCCATAGGAGGGCTCCTAACTGTCCTCAAAATTCTCAGACCTCCAGTCCCTACCTTCTCCATCCAAGAAGTGGGGCTATGATCTCTACTTACCACAGCACAGGCCTGCACAAAACTGGAGGGAGGAGGGGAGGAAACGAGCACAAGTGCGTCTTCCCAGTCTGGCTCGAGTCCAGGCAGAACAGCTGACGCTGCCCCAGCCTGCCCACCCACCCCTGCCAGGCCAGGAGGCTGGCAGAACCCCAGCCCTGGCCGGCCTGGAGCGTGTTTGGTTTGGACCTGGCTCCCGTGGTGATGGTGGGGCTGCATCTGTAGCTAAAAATACCCAGGAGCCAAGCCAGCCACGCAGCTTCCTCAGAGGCCAGGCGGGCCAGCTGCGGAGTGGGCCATGCCTGCCCGCCGCCAGCCTGCTCCCTTACCTGCAAGAGGCTCCGAGGACCCGTGTCACTCTTCTCCTATTCACCAGCAATTCCTGGAGAGTCGCAGAAGGCAAGAGTCTTTAAGCAGGTTCTTGATACAAAAGCTGTTGGGACACAGAAGCCTAGTGGAGCTGCCAGGAGGCATCTGTGGGGTAAACTCACTTGTGCACACATGGAGACTTGTGCCACAGGAAGGCCAACAGGGACACAGACTCGGGAAAGCAACAGGGGCCCATCCACTTCTGTCTTTCCAGGACAAAGTCCAGCCAGCCCAGATCAGGCTGATGCTTAGGGATCCCACATCCCTGGGGTGCCTCAGAACACCCACGAGGTGCCCTCCCATGAGAGGCAGAAGACACTGAACCCTGGCAGGTGAAGCCATTGTCAGGGATAGAGGTGGCCAGGGAAGTACACACTGTCTATCTGTCCCCCTGAGGACTACCCCAGGCCTTGCTGCCTATGAGCACTTGGGAGGTGGGGATGGGAGGACCACTCTGGAGTGGTCCCTTCACAAAGCAGACTCCAACAGCTCCAAAGGTGGTATCTAACTTCCTTTTCCTAGTGGCACGTGGCAGCAACTTGCCAGAGGTCACAGGCCAGTTGGAGACAGTATTGGACCCAGGTGACCTCAACGGTGGGGGTGCCTCTCTTCACAGCCCAGGCAGAGGCTGCGTCTCCACCCTAAGGGTCTGAAAGGTCATATTCCATGCTAGGGCTCCCGGAGGAGGGGCCGGAAGAGGCGGGGACACTGGCGTCCCAGTAGTAAGGCCAGTTCAGCCACCTCCCAGCCCAGGCAGCCCTTCCGCTGGCGTGGCCCTCTTGCCAGGCCCCAGGGCTGGGCGCCAGGAGCAGGCCCCGCCCCAAGCTCACAAAGTGACTGGCTGGGTGGCTGGCGGGCGGAGTGCCCCGCCCCTCCTTGCCCCGGGGCAGGGATGGGGAGGTAGGGAGGACACAAAAAGGAGAAAGAGGTGGGCAGGAGACGGAAGCAGCAGGAGAAGGGTACAGTCCTTCTAGGTGGGTCCCAGACTCCACTTGGAGAATCACATCCAGACAGACCACAGTTTAGCACCTAATTGCTCCCTATTGGCTTGAGGGCGGGAGTGGAGGAACTGGCCCGGCCCTCCAGGGCGCAGCTGGGAGAAGACAAATCAATTATTTAGCCATCCGAGGCCAGTGGGAGGTAAAGACCCCACGGGGAGCACCAAGGACTCCATCGAAGGGGAGGTACACCCCTCTCGGGCAGCAGAAGAGCCACATGAGCATCAAGGGCAGGGCCAAACTGAAAACTAGGTTTCAGGGGTATGGGGGTATGGACAGAGGAGGAGACTCATGAAATATCAACAACGTGAACCTCCTCAGCTCTTCCCAGGCGAGGATGAAACGCTGGCGGGGGGAGTCTGGGGCAGAGTGCAGTGGGGCACACCCCTCCCTCCCAGCAGAGATCACCAAGATGGGAGGAGCCAACAGCACCACGCTGGTTATACTTCCAAGCAGACAGTGAGGCCAGCAGACAGCTGGCACGGGAGGGAGCCCAAAATAACCCAGACAGCTGGGGCAAGGGGGGGGGTTGCCACGGGCACAGGCTTGGGGATGGAAATCAAGACACCTGGAACCCCATCCTGGCTCTACTAGCGGTGGCCTCATGACCTTGGGCGAGTCACTTCTCACCAGGCCACAGGTGGGTGACTCCAAATCATGACCCCATCATGGAACAGCCGGGGTAGGCCTCTACTCTCAGCCAGCCCCAAACTACTCTGGAGGAAAACTGTGCCAGCCGCTTTCCCTTTGCCCTGAGGCTGCACCACGTGCTTTGGCAGGTGGGCTGGTCGGGGAGGAGCTCTCAAGACAGCCCAGCCCCCACTCCCTGCAGCCACTCCCAGCAATAATCATGGTCACAATGGAGGCCAACTAGTGTCAAGCCTGCCTGGGAGGACAGCCCCCTTAATCACACTTAATCCTCCCACCACCGTATCCAGCAGGCATCATTATCACCATTTTACAGGGAGACACTCGCCCAAGGTCACCAGCACCAACCCACGGATGACTTACAGCCTCCCTGAGATTAAGGACAAAGATGCCTCCAACAAAATCCCCATGTTAAGCCCCACAGGCTCTCCCAAACCTAGGCGTAGCTCTCACGCTGGGCGTGGGGTACCAAGCTGAGGCCCAAATAGGAGAGGCCGCTTGATGGGTGACACCTGGACCCAAATAGTTCAAAGTCATCAAGAACTAGCTATCACATGGAGGGAGTCAGAGATCAAGGGCCACACATCTCCAGCTGTGGAGCCTCCTGGGCATAAAGAGGATGGGAAACCTCATGAAATCAGCTGCTGTTAGAAGAATGAATGAAACCAATTACTACGTGCCAGGAACTGAGCTCAGTGTTTCCGCCTCAACAACACCCCAGGTGTTACCTAGTCCAGAAGGTCTCAAAATGTGTCCCCAGACAGTAACATCAGCATCACCTGGGAACTTGTTAGAAATTCAAGTTCTCAGGCTGCACCTACTACCTTAGACACTAGGGGTCCAGGCCCAGAAGGCAGTTTTAACAAGCTACCCATGTGGTTCTGATGCCTGCTCGAGATGAGAATCACTGATCGAGCCCCATTTCTGTGGATGGGGACACTGGGGCTCAGAGACGGTGCGGCTTATGCAAAGCCATATGGTGCTAAGGATAAATGGCTAGCCAGGCTTCAAGTCCAGCTGTGTCTGATTCTAGAAACAAGGATATATAGTCCTGGCCCATTGAGGGAGTGGGGCGGACATCCCAGGGAGGGGCAGGGTCAAGGATGGCTCCTTCCCAGAGAAAGCTGGCCCAGCTCTCCAGTCCCTCTGTTTTTCACCTCCCCAGCAGCAGACATCAGAGGGCTCATACTGTCACCTCACATGCCGTGCCCCACTGGGGGTGGGAAGGGGAGGCCACAGCATGGCTGGGCTTCCTGGCAGCCGCCTGTGCCTTTCAGAAGTAGGAGGCATCAAGGGCCCTCCCCCCACCACAAAACGCACAATTGGGAAACACTTGCAAGCACAGCCTCTAGTATGCTGCTAAATTCAGCAGAGAATTGCACACCCCAGATGCCTGACAACAGAAGCTGACAGGCAGGGATGGATGGCCCAGGCAGGCTCAGCAGGCAGCCCACTTCACACACACAGGCGCACACATCCGTGTGGGGGAGGGGCTGCAGAACCAGCCCAGCGGGTTTGGGGTCCCGCCCTCCCTGGGCTGCAGGCCAAAGCCCCCCAATCTCCCACAAGGCCTCAGAAAGGGCGCACACCTACCTTAGTGGGAGGATTTGTCAAACTAGGCCTGCTTCTGCTGTCCAAAGGATTGTCCACTCTGGGGGTACCTGGACGTTGCCCCTTCTCTGGCCAAGAACCTGGGAGAGGTGGGAGGGGCAGAGAGCTGGTTAGGGCAGCCCCCGATGGCAGGTCAGACAGTTAACTGGCCAAATGCAAACCGGACAGAGTCTCATTGACGGGAGGGGAGTCTTACAAATGCCACCCCCCCTCCCAGCTGCCAAGGCGGCCCTCACTCTGGAATGGATAGCAGGGGGGCTGGCTGAGTCACGAAGGTTCAGCTCGGGCGACAAGCAGCAGGAGGCGACTCATCTGCATTTCCAAAGGCCCGCCCCGTCCGCATCCCCTCCCCTAGGAAGGGCCGGAGATCTGAGGGTTTACCCCACAGCCCTCCGCCTCGGGGGATCCCGGGGGAGGCCAGCTCAGCTTTCCCAGGCCCCAACCCCCACCTCCTGCCTGGAGAGCTGGGTTGGAGGGGTGTGCCCTGGGCGGCCAAATGGGGCGTTTGCGGCCACCAGGAGGGCCTCTCGCCCAACCTGGGACAAAGGGGGCGACCCGCCCCTCAGGCTCGACTATCAAAGGGCTACTGGGAGGCCAGGCCTGGACGCCTAGGACCAGGGGGATGAGGATGGGGGTGCCGCCTGGGGTCAGGGCTGGGCCGCGGGGAGGCTTCCTAGGCCTCAGGAGGAGCCGGTTGAAGTGAGGGGGCGGCCTGGAAGGCCCTCTGCTACTGCCTCCCGCGCGGGAGGGAGGAGAAAGAGTAGCAGCGACTCGGCCGGAGCGAGGCCTCCTCGTGCCCGCCTGGCCTCTGAGTCGGGGCCTTCCCCGGCCCCTGGCGGCCTGGAAGGCAGGCGGCGGCTCGCCCGGCCTCCGCTCCCCTCCCCCCGGCCGCCGCCGCCCTCCCCTCCTCCCGCCTGGCGCTCGGCGGCCGCCACCGCCCCAGCCACGGGCGGCGCGCGAAATGGCGCCCGTCTGGCCGCCGCGCCTGGCGGAGGCGAGCACGGGAGCCGCGGCGCGCGACGCCCCCGAGGCCCGCAGCCGCCCAAACGGCCCCCGAGACCTGCCCCCGGCCCTGGGCGCGGTACCCCGCGGGCTCTTGGGGCCCGGCCTGGCCGCAGGCCCGCCTCCCGCTCCGGACTCCCAACGACAGCAAGGAAGGAGGGAGGAAGAAGAGCGCCTGCCGCCATTAGCCAGCGCAGCCCTGGTTAGGGCCGGCCGGGCCCGGCCCCGGCCCCAGCCCCAGCCCGCGGATGAGCTCGAAGCCTGAAAATAAAACTCGTGTTTGGGAGGGAGGAGCGAGCGCAGGAAAGACAGGCAGCGCCGGGGCTGCAGGCGGGAGAGATGCTGCGTCATGGTGCCAATATGGACGCCGGCCTTTTGTCCTTTTTCCCTTTGGAGGTGCAGGCGCGCCCCAGAGCCCCAAAAGCCGAGTTCGGGGTGTGAAACCCCCACAATCAAAAGGGAAAGAATCTCAAAGCCGGACGGGGAGGCTTCCTCGTCTTTTGAGCCCCCTATCTCCAAAGCACTTCAGTTTGTCTCCCTATCAAGGCTCAGACCTGGGAAGGGCGAGGGGGATCAGCGCAGGTGGCTCCTCGGATGCCCAAGAGTCGCTGCAGAATCCCCTCTTCTCGCCTCTAGGGCAGAAAAGGTAAAGGGGTCTTAAGAGCCTTCCTTGTCCCCCATTCCCCGCTCCGGCTGCCAAACACAAAGCTCCACAATCCTCCTCTCCCCTTAGCTCCCAAACACTCGCAGTCCTTGGCCTGCAAAAGGATTTCCTCGAAGGGGCAAAAGGCACTTTTTTTTTTTTTTTTTACTTACCCGCTCAGCCCGGTGCCATGGAGTCTAGAAGATCAAGCTGGGCGGTGGTTTTGGAGATGTTATTGTAAAAATATCTTTTTTGTTTGTTTAGTTGGGAAATTTGGGGGTTATGGTATTGTCTTTTTTGTAAGTTACCTTTTTGTAAGTTACACTCTATGTCATTTTCTGCTCCTTCCACTTCTGCAAACTCTCCAGTGTTGGGTTGGCAAAAAGGCGGCTTCGCTGAGGACTGTTTACTGCTCGGGATATAGCAATGGTGTGATCGTCATTAAGAGACAAAAGGCGAAAATACAGAGTCAAATCAAACAAAAGGCAAAAGACGCATCAGCCACCCAACCACCATAGAAAATAACCCCAGTTAACGTTGGTGTTTGGCTCGAACCAGCTAGGACTTGTTTTCCAGTTTTAATGTAGTTTCCTGTGACGGCTTTAGTCTCTCGACACAAAGAGAAGGTCTTCCTTTCCTCACCCCCTCCACCCCACCCGACCAAAGAGGAGAAAAACAAAACTGTTTTTCTTCAAATAGATTGATTTTCAAAGAAAGTGTACAAGTTACTGGGAAGAAAGCTGACTAGCATTTATTGCTGTAAACATTTTCAAAAGCATAAAGCTAAAACCTTAGCTTTATAAAAGCAAAATCGTCTAAAAGCATTTTTAACTGGCTTATCTTAGACAAGAGAGACAAAGACATACATGCAGATGAAGGTTCGGAAAATTAAGGACATCTCGGCAACATTAACATGAAAACTGCACTGCGTAAGGACAGAATGGACTGGGTACTTACAACGTAAAAGGTTTTTAAAAACTTAAAAGAGTAACAATTGCTCACAATTTTTTGTTGCTGCCATTTCGCTAGTCCTAAAACTATACATTTAAAACATTACCTTGTTAAAAAGAGAGGAGTTAATAAGATGGCCAGGTTTAAGTGTTTAATAGAGGAAACTATATATTTAAAAATTTATTGTTCAGTCAAGAGAATACAGATTAAGACAGCTCCAAGCTCCCCCCACCCACCCAAAGAAAAAAAGAGGAAAAAAATTAAATATGTCATTTACTTAGGTTTTTGGAATTCAAAATTGTTAACTGCTGACATTAATGGTGTGCTATGACCTAGTTATACAAGACAAAGATGGATTCCAAGTCATAAGGAAAAATCCAGATCTTTTTAAAAAGTCTTCTTCATTCTTCCAATTGTGAGTCCTTTGGCCTGTTGAGAAATGTTAAACAACACACTGAGGCGTCCTGAACTGGATGGTGGAGTCAAAGGAAAAACATTCCCCATTTGCAACAAAGGAAAAACCCACTTGGCCATTTAATTCCATTGCAGAAAAATGGCTCCCCTCATCTGTTGGCCTCTCCTTGGTGTCTGATGAAGGATGTTTTGAGATCAGCGTCTAATAACTCAAGCCCTATAGAAGCCGCGCGCTGATTGGCTGCCGCGCCCTGCCACCCTGCTCCAGCCAATTACCTACCCACGGCCAAATTACAAACCCCGAAAAGAGCCCCAATATGAAATACACCACCACGAAGCCCCAGCGAGGCGGCTCCTTCGCCTCGGCCGCCCGAAAGGAGAGGCAGAGGGGGCTGCGAACGCGTCCTCGCGAAGCCCGGGAGCCTCGTAGTTGAACTCACAAAATGGAAGCCGCGCGCTGATTGGCCGCCGCCACTCCCGGACCTTTAATAAAGAAAGGGGAAGGAAAAGATAAATGCAAAAAAGGGGGACTCTCTCCTCCGCCGGTGGCTGGAGGAAGAAGGGGGAGGGAGAAGCATGTGTTCAGGACAATTACAGGGCGCTCCCCTCCAAAAATAAAAACAGAGAAAAAGGCTTCTATCGTCCCAGTGCAGGCGACGGCTGCATCCTCCCAGGAATGTGAATGCTAATTTGGTTAAAATCCTGGCCTCCCCTCCCTAGCTCGGCTCCGGGGGGAGGGGGTCGCCGGCCAGAAGAGGAAGCCGGAGCGGAGATACCTCGATTGCAACTCCTGTCGAGTCGACGTCTGCCTCCCCCCCACGGCTGCCAGCGTCCACACACACAATCGGCCCCAAACTCAGCCCTTGTCCCCGAGTCCCCACGCGCCCACCTCCGGCCGTGGCAGTTTGAAAACAGTTTTGGAGGCCCCAGGCGCTCGCCGCGGCGGCCGCCGCTCAGAGGGCAGCCCCAGCCGCGGGAGGTAGAGCCCGGGGAGACCCCCCTCCCCCGCCAGCCGAGCCCCCCACCTCAGTCCCAGCAGAATAAATAAATTAAAAGGCCTTCCCCCGGGGAGGGGGAGGCAGTGTGGGAGCGCGCGAGTGAGGGGTGGGGGGCCGCTGGGGCCCGGGGCTTTGGCGGCGCAGCTGCCGCCGCCGGGAGAGTGCCTGGGGAAGCGGCGAGGAAGGAGAGGGGAGGAGGAAGAGGAGGAGGAGGAGGAAGAGGAGGAGGGTGAGCGCTCGGGTCGGGCTCCTTAGCAGTGTATTGTGGGATGTGCGGCTACTGGGAGCCGAGCCTCCGCCGCCAGCCGCCTCCCGGGCAGCAGCAGCAGCAGCAGCAGCGGCGGCGGCAGCGGCAGCAGCTCCGGGCCCGGCAGCCGCGGCGGCGGCGCCCCCTCCTCCCGGCCCCCCGTCCGGCCGCCCCGGCCTCGGCTCCCGCGGGGGACACCATGTACTGGCTGGCGGCGCGGGGAGGCCGGCGCCCGGCGGGGATGTAAGCGCGGCGCGGGGAGGGAGAGGCCGCGGCCAGCAGCCGGGCGGCCCGAGCCCCCGGCCCCGGCCCGAGCGGGCGGGAGGGCGGGCTGGCGGCGGCGCCAGGCCTGCCGCGAGCCCCGCGCCCCGGCCGGGCCGAGCGAGCGAGCGGGAGCCACGCCGGGCAGCCGGGCGGCACCATGGGCCGGAGCCCGCGTCCTCCGGGCGTCCCGGGCCCCGCCGGCCCGCAGCGGGGACCCCCGGGAGCCCCTGGCTGGCGCCCCGAGACGGTGGCCGAGCGGGCGGGCGCGTAATTCTCCCGGAAGGGTTATTCTCTCGCTCCATTCTTATTTTGGGGGGAGCCAGCGAGACAGCTCCTTTCGGGGCGAGCTGGTAAGGTGGGAGGGGGTGGGGGCTGGCCGATTTGATTCTTTCGCGTGTGTGTAGAAGCGGCCGCCGCCGCCGCGGCGGAGACGACAACAACTTGCTCGTTTTCAGGTTGGGTTAACGGCATGGAGAACAGTCACCCCCCCCACCACCACCACCAGCAGCCCCCGCCGCAGCCCGGCCCTTCGGGCGAGAGGAGGAACCACCATTGGAGAAGTTACAAGTTGATGATTGACCCGGCTCTGAAAAAGGGGCATCATAAACTGTACCGCTACGATGGGCAGCATTTCAGCCTGGCGGTGAGTAGCCGGCGCGCCTCCCGCCACCCCCACCCGTCCCCCAGCCGCGCCAGGGCAGAGGGGCTGAGCGCCGGGGACGCCCCCCCCCTCCCGGCCACCCGGCCAACTGTCAGCCAGGGCCCCAGCCCTGGAGTCTGACAAGTGCCTGGAGAAGGGGGTCTGCCCCTGTCCCTGGGGAGGGGGACCAGCCCTCCCATCCCGCCCCCCCGCCCCCGCTTCTCCCCGCAGATGTCCAGCAACCGCCCGGTGGAAATTGTCGAAGATCCCCGGGTCGTCGGGATCTGGACCAAAAACAAGGAGCTGGAGCTGTCGGTGCCCAAATTCAAAGTAGGACCCCTCCCCCTGCCCCGCGGTCTCTCCCCCCCCCACTCTAAGTTCGAAAATAACGCCAGTCCTGACCGAGCCCAGCCGTCTTCCAAGTTCCCGCCGTCCGCGGCCGGGGAAGTTTTGGCGGGGAGGGGGAGACTGCTGCGGAGAGGGGTGTCCCCTCTCGGCTAATGTAAACAAAATAACACTCAGAGAAACTGTAATCTAGGCGCTGATACAGTGTCCCGCCCGCCCGCTCAGCTGGGGGCTCCCGGTCCCCACCTGGCTCCTGCCCGCCCAAGTGCTTGGCCTTGGGACCCACCCCCCTTCGGAGCCTTGTGGCTTTAGGGGGACAACTTCTTAGCCCAAGGGGTTGCCCCTGACCTGGCCCAGGAAGAGGAGGCCAGAATGGGGGTGGGGGGTGGGGAAAGAGAAACTGTTTCTTTTTCCCCTTTTCTTCCGAACCCAGAGGACTTCCACGTTCCAAACGATTTAATCCTCCGCTTCCCGGGCCCGCCCGCGTGCATTTTTTTCCCCCCAAATTTTTTTTTATTTTTTACCCTTCATTGTTTTCAACGGACGGGCGAGTGGGGAATGCTGTCTTTTCCCTTCGGTTTCAATGTTCTCCGAACGCCCTTCCCCCTCGGCCCCTGCCAGATCGATGAGTTCTACGTGGGCCCGGTGCCTCCGAAGCAGGTGACATTTGCCAAGCTGAATGATAACATCCGCGAAAACTTCCTGAGGGACATGTGCAAGAAGTATGGGGAGGTGGAGGAGGTGGAGATTTTGTACAACCCCAAGACCAAGAAGCACCTGGGCATCGCCAAGGTGGTCTTTGCCACCGTCAGGGGAGCCAAGGAGGCTGTTCAGCACTTGCATAGCACTTCCGTGATGGGCAACATTATCCACGTGGAGCTGGACACGAAAGGTAAGTGGAGGCTGGAGCAGGCGGCCTACGGGGAGGGGCCGCTGGGAGACCTGTCAGCCTGACCCTGTTCCCTCCTTATGCCTCCTTCCTGCAGTGTTGGGAGGCTCCCCTCTTCCTTGGGATGCCCCCACAACGTTATTTTTTTGCCCCCTCCTGAGGGGTAGAGTCACGTGGAGTTAAATGTGTTGTCTGTTGCTAGGAGACAGGTATAATTTACCAAATGTGCTTGGTCCTTGGCCACGGCACCCCTAGGGACCACCCGGAGGCTTCCCCACCGCTGACACCTCCCAGGGCCCCTCTCTGAGCCCTGGTGGCCAGGGTTTAGACAGTCCCCAGTGTTGTGTCTGTGTTAGGGGAGGAGGCAGTTTGTTTATTTGTGGGGGGCTGAAGGAGAACCACTAGGATGCCTTTAAATACATAAAGAAAAGGTCCCTCAACTAAATAGAATCCTCTAAGGATCCAGGGTACCTGCCCACCCCCACCCGGCCCCTTCCCCCTGGAAATGGGAACCAATCTGGGGCTGTGAGTGTTGTTTCATTGATAGTGTTCCTGATAGAGTGGCCAGAACAGGGCGGGCTGCTCTGGGTGCTCAAGGGTTGACACTGTGTCTTCCCTCTTCTCTCTTAAAGAGACCGCAGCACCTCCCCTGCACGGGAATCCCGCTGGGTGCTAGCTTAGAGCTGGCTTCAGGGAGAGCCAGGCTGGGGAGGCCACACCTCCCACCCTCTGGGTCTTTGGGGACTCCTCCAGGGTACTGGCTGGAGCAGCTTGCAGGACTCTAGGGTATCCCCCAGAGTTTGCCTGTGACCCTTCTAGGGGAGTTCCTACCAATATAAAAGAAGGTGCTTACTGCTCTGAGAACCAGCCAGCCCTGTGGCAGACACTGTTGGGTCGGTAGCCCACTGGGGTGCCCTGGGACGCTCTGCCTGGGAGGGCTTAAATGCAGCTTCCAGGGGTTTTAGGAGCACAGGGTTTAGGGGCAGCCAGAGCAAACCAAACCCAAGACAAGAAAATCTACACTTTTTGTGGGGTTTTTTTGCTTTTAACGATTAGAATGTATTGACTGAGTCTGTCCCGGGTGAGCATGGTTATGCCACAAACACTTGCCAAGCCCATACCACGTTCCGTGTCTCCCCCAGTTTCTCTATCTCTATGGGGGGAGAAACCCTCTTTTAAATTTTCGCACTCCTGTGGGCGACTGGAGCCAGACTCCTCCCTGAGGCTCCACGGTGGAGCCCCTCCCCCGCCCCTCACTGTCCAGCCCACATCTTAAGGAGCAGCCGGGTCTCACCAAAATTTCATTTCTGCAAAAACCAAAAAACCCAAACACAAAAACCCTCAGAGACTGCCAACTAAGTTTGTATTTCAAGAAAGAGACCAGTAAAGTGTAAAGCGTAACTCCAGGAATGGTCTCCTTTGCATATGTAAGCAGCTGCCTCTGGGGCTCTATAAATATCATAACCTGGGGCCCCAGGTCTGTAAAGGCCTCTCTCTGCCGAGGGGTAGAGGGTTCTAGTGCAGGCCTCCAGGCAGTCCCCAGGCACCTTGGGGCCCTCAGCCTGGTTAGAAGCTTATGGAGTTCACAGTAATATGCTACTAGACTGTGTTTTGCAAACTCTGCTGGTCACCTGGCCCCAGATATTTAACAAACTGTCACCTCTGTGTCAGTTCCCAAGGCTTCGCTTCCTCTTGCTACAAGTCCCTGGCTATTAAGTAGACGGGAGAAAAGATGGGGGAGACCTGACTCTTTCTTGGGGCACCATGGCCCAGGTGGTGGGAAGGGGCTTTGTGTTGGGGGTGGTAATTCTGGGTCTGGGTTTGGGGGAGTCCCAGCCCCAGGAGGCATTAAATTCTGCATCTCAGGATCAGAAAAAATCATCCAGTGTAGCAGCATTGTTGATCCTGAGTGAGGTGCTGAGGGGGTGGGAAGTCAGTCGGGGTCACACAACATCACCAGGCCTGGCATCTCAGGCACAGGCAACCCATGGGAATGCCAAGCAGCTTGGAATCCCCATGGGGCTGCCCCATCCTGGAGCCTCACCGAGCCCCTCCTCCCCCTGCCCACCTACAGGGGAAACCCGCATGCGGTTCTACGAACTGTTGGTCACAGGCCGATACACCCCCCAGACCCTCCCGGTGGGTGAGCTGGACGCCGTCTCTCCAATTGTGAATGAGACCCTGCAGGTGGGTTTATCGCTGTCACTCTCCCCTTTGCCAGTTCCCTGATGTGCTCCCCCCACCTCTGGAAAGCCTCACCGACTCTCTGATGAGAACCCCCCACTACCCCCAACCCTGCATCTCCAGCTTTGGAGACCAAGGCCTGGGGGCAGTAAAGCCTGGCCACGCCCACCGCAGGAGCAGAGCAGGGTCCCAAAGCCCTGTGTTCCTGAGCTTCCTTCAGTGTGGGTCCGTCCTGGCACAGGCTGGGATTCCCACAGACCCAGAGCCTGCTTTTCCACGTCGATGCCGAAACATTACTGGGTCCAGAGTCCTTAGTGTCTGGTGTCCTGGGCACCCCTCCACCCCTGCTCCCAAGAGCAGAGTTCAGGCGCCCCCTTCCAGAGCAAGACTGGCTGCTCCCCAGCCACTGCCTCCCAGGGCACTCACCGGGACAGGTCTCTCGTGCCCAGCCCTCCCCCAGCATCTACCCTGCACCCTCAGGAGTGAAGAGTCTGCTTGCCGGCTGGCCAGCTGGGGGTTCAGGAGGCACTTTCCTGTGTCACGCTAAATGAGGCTGGGAGAGACAAAGCCCTGGGCCATCCGCTCACTCCCAAGACCATACTAGGTCATACTCCTACCTGGAAGGTCTTTGATTTCTGACAGCCTGAGACAAGAAAGAAGTCCCAGCCAAGATATCTAGGTCATCTTTGGTCTCTGACTCTGGGATGAAGAAAAACCCTCAAGGTTCCCCGAGGGTTCCCTAAGGTTACAGTTAGGACCGTCCTGACACTTCTCCTCAATCTCCCGCATGTCCATTCCTCATGCTGCAGTTCCGGAGCAGTCTGGCTCTGCGCTCCCCAGCGGCCAGGATGAGAAGGGAAAACAGCCCTGTTCCATTGCACCTTTTCCCTCAATAGTCTAACATCTTTCTCTCTCTCTGTAGTTGTCAGATGCCCTGAAGCGCCTCAAGGATGGTGGCCTGTCTGCAGGCTGTGGCTCTGGCTCCTCCTCTGTCACCCCCAATAGCGGTGGGACACCCTTCTCCCAGGACACTGCTTACTCCAGCTGCCGCCTGGACACACCCAACTCCTATGGACAGGGCACCCCGCTCACGCCGCGCCTGGGCACCCCCTTCTCGCAGGACTCTAGCTACTCTAGCCGCCAGCCCACACCCTCCTACCTCTTCAGCCAGGACCCTACAGCAACCTTCAAGGCCCGGCGCCACGAGAGCAAGTTCACGGATGCCTACAGCCGTCGCCTTGAGCATCATTATGTCCATAATTCTCCTGTGGTCACTGCAGTCGCTGGGGCTACGGCTGCCTTCCGGGGCTCCTCGGACCTCCCCTTTGGGGCAGTCAGCAGCAGTGGGAGCAGCAGTGGCCCTCCCTTCAAGGCCCAACCACAGGATTCGGCCACGTTTGCTCATACTCCACCACCTGCCCAAGCAACCTCCGTTCCGTTCAAGTCAGCTTTCTCTCCGTATCAGACCCTGGCACCCCCTTTCCCCCCACCACCCGAGGAGCCCATTGCCACAGCCGCCTTTGGGGCCCGTGACAGTGGGGAGTTCCGGAGGGCACCTGCACCCCCACCCCTGCCTCCTGCTGAGCCTCTGGCCAAGGAGAAGCCAGGCACACCTCCTGGCCCGCCACCCCCAGACACCAACAGCATGGAGCTGGGAGGCCGGCCGACCTTCGGCTGGAGTCCTGAGCCCTGCGACAGCCCAGGCACACCCACGCTGGAGTCGTCGCCTGCAGGGCCGGAGAAGCCCCATGACAGCCTGGACTCGCGCATCGAGATGCTGCTGAAGGAGCAGCGCACAAAGCTGCCCTTCCTGCGGGAACAGGACTCGGACACCGAGCTGCAGATGGAGGGCAGCCCCATCTCCTCCTCCTCCTCCCAGCTCTCCCCGCTGGCCCCCTTTGGCACTAACTCCCAGCTGGGCTTTCGAGGCCCCACACCCCCCTCCTCGCGCCCCTCCAGCACCGGCCTGGAGGACATCAGCCCTACACCACTGCCCGACTCCGATGAGGATGATGAGCTTGACCTGGGCCTGGGGCCTCGGCCTCCACCTGAGCCAGGCCCACCGGACCCCACTAGTCTTCTGGGCCAGACAGCTGAGGTGGCTTTGGACCTGGTGGGAGACAGGACCCCAACCTCAGAGAAGATGGATGAGGTACCACCATTTCTGTCCATCTGTCTGTCTTGTGTTCCTGTCTTTCCCCCTTGAAACATTTAGGATAACTAGCTAAGACCCAGAAGCAGCAGGGCTCAGGGAAGCCACTAAAACAGATTGGATTTGGAGAATAACGAGGATGCAAAAAGCAGCAGGGGCTATGACTGAGCAGCTGGTTTGGCTCTGAGCTCCCTAGCAGCCATGGGGAGAAGAAAAATGTGGCCTAGCTCTGGTGCTCTCATTGTTAGGCAAGGAGAGTCAAGACTTTAAAGTCTTGGGGATAAATTCTGACTTGAACTTTTTTGGTAGGAATTTGCTGAGACCCCAAAGAGTATGGGGCACAGTGACAGTTCTGGGCCTCCTTCCCTTGGGAGTGATCAGGGCTGGTCCTGACACTCAGGCATGTTGGGGAAGAGGGACTGGCCAGAGTACTATGCTGGGCAAGACCAGGCAGGAGCTCCAGAGTACTGTCTCTTAGAGCCTGGTGCCCTCTGAAGAGGTGGGAGACCATGGCAGGTGGGGAGGGCATTGAAATTTCCCTTCTCCGGCTGGTTCCGGGCGTGAAGAAGATAGAGGCTAGCTAGGGGGGCAGGGAAGTGAGGAGACACATGGCCAGAAGCAGGCAAAGGTGTCCATCCCCTACCCTCTCTTCACCTCACAGCAATCTCATTGCCCAAATCTCCAGCCTTAGGAAGTCGTCCCACCCAGGGGTCGGGGCGAGGGCACCAGTGTCAGGTTCCCTTGGGAGGGGGTTAGGTCATCTTCATTGGCTCTGCTCTGCCCCCTTCCCAGTCCAGGCACCTGCCTTGGCCCTCCTGGAGGCCTCCTTTGGAGCCCATGGGCCGGGCGGGCATGAGCACCCAGGGGCTTAGTCAGAGCTCTGTGCCCCTGTGGGCGGGGGAGAAGAGGGTCCTCCCCTCCTGGGCTCTTTGATTAGGCTGGTTTGCTGCCTGAGGGAGGAACAGAGAGCAACTTGCCCTGCCCTGGAGGGGGCCACAGGTGGCTGGGGCTCCAGGGGGCCTCCAGGCAGTTCTGGGGAAGTGGTTTCTGGCATCAGGGAGTCCAGGCAGGGTGAGCTGACAGGTGTGCAGAGGTTGGGGGTTACCAGCCCTGCTGCCCTCCCTCTTTCCCTCCCTCCCTCTGGACTGCCTGGGGTTGGAGGGTGTTTCCATGCTCACCAGCTGGTCCAGGGCTGAGTAGCTGGAGGGCATGGGCTCCCCCAAAGTGGCACGGAAGGGGAGACTAAGGCCCTGAGAGCAGGGGCTGGGATGGCCCAGGGCTCAAGCCCCGGGAGCCTGGAGCGCCGATCTCCGGGCCGGCCCTCGGGCTCCCCCTGCTGGCGGCTGGGAGAGCGGCATCCGGGCTGCGCGGGGCTGAGCAGACAGATGAGCTGCACCCACAGTCCCAGCCTCCGCTCAGGTTGGGCAGGGAGTAGTAAAGTAGAGGGCACCGGTCGGGGTGGAGGTTGAGATACCACTCTTCGCAGAGGCTGGCGGTTAAAACAGTTTAGGCTCTACCTTGAGCCCTGAGTCCCAGCTCTGTCACTTACTGGTTAAGTGACCTTGGGGAAGGCACTTTCCCTCTCTGAGTCTCGGTTTTGTCATCTGCCGAATGGGCAGGTGAGAGTAGCTGCCTCACACGGCCTCAGCTCAAGGGAGGGCTCCTGGAGAAGCTCCCTAGCCCTCGGTGCTCAGCAAATTTCTGCCGCTCCTTGCCGGCCGGGGGCGGAGGGAGGGCGGGCCGGGAGGCTGCGGCGGGGTCTGGCCGCCCTGTGATTGGCTGGCGGCCGGCGCCGGGTTAACCCTCTGTGCTCTGTCGCCTTGCTCAGTGGCGCTGTCCAGGACGGATGTCCCAGGGAGTTGTGTCTGAGTGTCTGGCCGAGCCTGCCTGTCCCTCCCTCGTGTGCACGGGGACCCTGAGAGGGAGAGCCTGTGTGTGTGTGTGCGCGCGTGTGTGTAGACGGGACCCAGTAAAATCCAGAGCTTGCAGCTGTTGCCTAACTTTGGTGTTTCTCTTCCTCCTCCATCCCAGTTTCCTCTAGAGGCCTCCCTCACCTGTAGGTCTGACCTCTGATCTTGTAACCTCAGCCTTCAAAGGCACTCCCTGTCTCTTACGACCCACAAAAGCTCTGTTCCTCCTCAGCATGTTCACCAGGGCAAGGTCTGCGCCACCTTCTGTCTTGTTCTGAGACAAGAGCCCTAGGGTGGTCCATCCCCCCTGCTCCCACCCGTCCTTGGCTCCCAGCTCCACCCCACGGTGAGGAGCCCAGAGCTTCCCTCCAGCTCCAGGCCTGTGCATCCAGCTCCCCAAAGTCCAGTCCCGAAGTGAATGGGCTTGTCCCATCAGAGGTTATCCTTGAGTCCTCCCTCATCCACTCCAGAGCATACCCTGGACTCCAGCAACAGCCCCTCACCGGACACATGTCCTGCGCCAGCCCTTTTTCTGACTGGCTGTGTGACCGGGTGGCGGCAGAGGTTCTCTGAGTGTGTCTCCTCACCTGTCAAAAAGGGTCACAGCAGAGCCCCACCTGGCGAGATAAGAAGCGAGACAGCACTTAGCCGCAGACTGGCCCACACCAAGTGTGCAGTCATGAGACAAGATGAAAAGACTAATAAAGGGAAAAGAAAGAAACACATGCTTTGTATTCATGGCCCTGAGTGCTGCTAACACCCCCCCCCATGTCACCTCTGTCACAGACTGAGAACGCAGGTGGGGGAAGCCACTTCCTGGTTTGAATCTGGCTCCATCTCTTATTGTCTGTGTGGCCTTGGACAAGTTGCTTAAACTCTCTGTGTCCCAATTTTCTCATCAGTAAAAACGGAGATGATAATGGGGCGTTTGGAGGATTAAGTGAGTTAAGTGAGTGAATGTTAACTATTAGTATTATCTACTCTGAATAGAAATTGAAACAGAATCTGCTTCCCTTGGTCTGTCCTGCCCCTCTCCCCGCCTTCTTTTTCTCCAAGATGTGCTGTATGTGTCCCCACTTCATTCTGGTTGTCCTTTGCCCCTTCCTGCTAATTCAGCTCCACGAGAGTAAGATTTTTGTCTGTCTTGTTCACCTCTTTGTCCCCAGCACCTAGAGCAGTGCCTGGCACACAGGTACCGATTGATGTTTGTTGAATGAATCCTCCTGGTAACCCCGTGACACAGGAACTATGATGCCCATTTTGCAAATGGAGAAACCGAGGCTCAGAGAGGTCGAGTAACTTGTGCAAGGTCACACGACTGGGAATCCACACTGCTGCTTGCTGGTCTTGCAGGAGGCTGCTTCTCTGACTGTCCGACTCAGAAGGGGCTCTAGGAGCTGCTTGGCTGCCTGGGCTCACCTGACTTCTCTCTCCGCTCTCTGTGCAGGGCCAGCAGTCCTCGGGAGAGGACATGGAGATCTCGGATGACGAGATGCCCTCAGCCCCCATCACCAGCGCCGACTGCCCCAAGCCCATGGTGGTGACTCCAGGCGCGGCAGCTGTGGCAGGCCCTTCTGTGCTGGCCCCAGCCCTGCCGCTGCCCCCACCACCTGGCTTCCCACCGCTACCGCCGCCTCCACCGCCACCTCCGCCGCAGCCCGGCTTCCCCATGCCCCCACCACTGCCCCCACCACCACCCCCGCCACCTCCGGCCCACCCCGCTGTGACAGTGCCCCCACCGCCCCTGCCAGCACCGCCGGGTGTCCCGCCACCACCTATCCTGCCTCCGTTGCCCCCCTTCCCGCCGGGCCTGTTTCCCGTGATGCAGGTGGACGTGAGCCACGTGCTGGGTGGCCAGTGGGGCGGCATGCCCATGTCCTTCCAGATGCAAACACAGATGCTGAGCCGTCTGATGACAGCCCAGGGTGCTTGTCCCTACCCACCCTTCATGGCCGCCGCTGCTGCCGCCGCCTCAGCAGGGCTGCAGTTTGTCAACCTGCCGCCCTATCGGGGTCCCTTCTCCCTCGGCAACGCTGGCCCAGGCCGCGGGCAGCACTGGCCACCCCTGCCCAAGTTTGACCCATCAGTGCCACCGCCAGGCTACGTGCCCCGTCAGGAGGACCCACACAAGGCCACAGTGGATGGCGTCCTGCTGGTGGTCCTCAAGGAGCTCAAGGCCATCATGAAGCGTGACCTGAACCGCAAGATGGTGGAGGTGGTGGCCTTCCGGGCCTTTGACGAGTGGTGGGACAAGAAAGAACGGATGGCCAAGGTGGGTGCAGGCCGCCCCAGGGTGGCCAGTGGGAGTGGGGCAGGGCCAGGCCCTGGCCAGACCCCTCCTCTCCTCTTAGGACGTGTCACAGGAAGCACTGCCGCCAGTCCTCCGTGTGGGAGCTGCGGTACCTGTGGCCACTTTCGGGCTCTGCTAACTGTGCTCTCTGATCCCGCAGCCATTAGCTGCACGTGGCTCTTTCAAATTTTAGTTAGTTAATTAAAATGCAATAAAACAAAAAATTCAGTTCCTCCTTGGCACATGCCACAATTCACGTGCTTACCGTCACACGTGACTGGTGGCGGCCACACAGGACAGCACGGCTGCAGAACGTTCCTGCTGCAGGCAGGTAGTGCCACAGCTGGGGTGTCCTTTGAACCTGGCCCACCTCCCCGTCCCTTATGCCTTCTTTCACACGGAGTCCTGTCTTGACCACTTTTTTCCTTTCCACGTGTTACTGGTCTATTCGTAATCTTACAAATGGTCTGTAAGGTTACAGCTTGCCTTCTCTTTACATAAGAGAGAACTTCGTCTTGAATGTTTTATTAATAAAATCCCTTGGTCACTACCCTCCGTCGCAGCCCCCTCTGCTCCCCCCCCCCCCGGAGGTGACTGCAGTTATCAGTTTTGCTGTCCCCCCAGAGCATGCTTTGGGAAATGCTGCCGTGACTAAGAGCTTGCTCTCTGCAGCGCAGGTAAGCGACACCTGTCAGAGGCTGTTCCCGTACACCGGGGCAATAGAACCAGAACGACCCATCTGAAGTCACCGATACACAACTCTTTTGCGGTTCAGCCTAATCACGTTGACCCTGCAGGATTAGTAATAGAAGCAACTGGTTGTTCTTCCATTAATAATTCTAATAAAAAGAGCCACCAGGCCTCAAGTGCTATGCAAAGCTCTTAATGTGGTTTATTTTGGTCAGTTCTTACAATGTCCCTCTGAAGGCAGAGTATTTCAGAACCGCGGGTCTGGAGCCTCCCAGGTGACGGCATAGTGTGTCCGGGTGTGTGGAGAGTGAGCGCACAGTTACCTTGGCAGCTGCTACGGCCGAGAGGAAGGCAGGTTGCTCAGGGAGGGCTTCCTAAAGAGTTGGTGGCAGCGCCGTAACTGTGGTCACTGTCCCCTCTCTCCATCCAGGCTTCGCTGACCCCTGTGAAGTCAGGCGAGCACAAGGATGAGGACAGGCCGAAGCCCAAGGACCGAATCGCCTCGTGCCTGCTGGAGTCATGGGGCAAGGGCGAAGGCCTGGGCTACGAGGGCCTGGGCCTGGGCATCGGGCTGCGTGGGGCCATTCGCCTGCCCTCCTTCAAGGTCAAGAGGAAGGAGCCACCAGATGCGGCCTCGTCCGGCGACCAGAAGCGGCTGCGGCCCTCAACCTCCGTGGATGAGGAAGACGAGGGTCTGTGCCCTGCCCCGCTCCCCCGGTCCGCCCACTGGGTATTGGGGGCCCCTTCTGCCCCCTTCCCCCGGCCCAGCTCTGACACGCCTCCCTCCCCACAGAGTCGGAGCGGGAGCGGGACCGGGACATGGCGGACGCCCCCTGTGAGCTGGCCAAGCGGGACCCCAAGGGTGTGGGTGTGCGGCGGCGGCCGGCGCGGCCCCTGGAGCTGGACAGTGGCGGGGAGGAGGACGAGAAGGAGTCCTCGTCGGAGTCCTCGTCCTCGTCGGCGTCCTCGTCCTCGGGGTCCTCCACCACCTCACCCTCGTCCTCGGCCTCAGACAAGGAGGAGGAGCGGGAAAGCACAGAGGAAGAAGAGGAGGAGGAGGACGCGGAGGAGGAGGAAGGCCCCAGGAGTCAAATCTCCTCCTCAACCTCGTCCACATCAGATAAGGTGCCCAAGGGGCCACGAGGCCTCGGGTGTGGGGCTGGGCGAGGGGCCCAGACCCTTGGGCTCACCCGACCCCCACCCCTGCCGTCCCCGTCCCCCAGGATGACGACGATGAGGACAGTGATGACCGGGATGAGTCTGAGAATGACGACGAAGACACAGTCCTGTCAGAGGCGAGTGAGAAGGAAGCCGGGGACTCGGACGGAGGTGAGTGGGAGGCTGCGGCAGCCAGGCCCGGCCGGGGTCCCTCTCTGCGACAGGGCAGAGCCCAAGCAAGTGTCGGAAATGCTTTTGGAGAAGGATTTTGTGCGTTTGAGGTGTTGACTCATTAAAACACACCCAGGATGTTGTATGCTTCCATTGCTATGAAATGTCTAGAATGGGTACATCCAGAGAGAGGTTTTTGTTTTTTGTTTTTGTTGTTTTTTTTTTTTTTTTTGAGATAGAGTCTCGCTCTGTCACCCAGGCTGGAGTGCAATGGTGTCATCATAGCTCACTGCAGCCTCCAACTCCTGGGCTCAAGCAATCCTCCCGCCTCAGCCTCCCAAATAGCTGGAACTACCAACATGCCATGCCCAGCTAATTTTTAAATTTTTTGTAGATGAACCTCACTACGTTGCCTGGTCTGGTCTCGAACTCCTGGCCGCAAGTGATCCTCCCACCTTGGCCTCCTGAAGTGCTGGGATTACAGGCATGAGACCCTGTACCTAGCCAAGATAGAATGTAGATCCAATCTGAGGGAGGAGGTTAAAAGGGGCTGAGTAGGCCGGGCGTGGTGGCTCACGCTTGTAATCCTAGCACTCTGGGAGGCCAAGGCTGGTGGATCGCTCAAGGACAGGAGTTTGAGACCAGCCTGAGCAAGAGCGGGACCCCGTCTCTACTAAAAATAGAAAGAAATGATCTGGACAACTAAAAATATATATAGAAAAAAATTAGCCGGGCATGGTGGCACATGCCTATAGTCCCAGCTACTCGGAAGGCTGAGGCAGGAGAATCACTTGAGCCCAGAAGTCTGAGGTTGCTGTGAGCTAGGCTGACACCACGGCACTCTAGCCCGGGCAACAGAGCAAGACTCTGTCTCAAAAAAAAAAAAAAGCTGGGGGGGCTCAGTAAAGGATATGTGGTTTCTTTTTGAGCTGATAAAAATATTTTGGGACTAGGTAGAGGTGGTGGTTGCACAACATTATGAGTATTACTAAATGCCACTGGAACTATTCACTTTAAAATGAACAATTTCATGTTACGTGAATTCACCTCTTTAAAAAAAACAACAATGACTAGTTAACACCCTCCGCTCCGCTCCCACACTCACATCTGAGGGCTGTGTGCCGCAGCCCAGGTGCCGCCAGCTTTAGGCCTCTGATGAGGCGCTTGGCGCGGGGTGGGGACACACAGGTACTAAGGTGCTTCCTCTCGTGTCGCCCCATCCAGAGACTGTGAGCATCGCGACCTCCAAGGCCGAAGCCGCGTCCTCCAGCGAGAGTTCCGAGTCTTCCGAGTTTGAGTCAAGCTCCTCGTCCTCCTCCTCGTCCTCGGAGGATGAAGAGGAGGTGGCAGCAAGGGAGGAGGAAGAAGAGGAGGAGGAGGAAGTGATGATGGCCGACGAGAGCGTGGCTCCGGCGGGCCCCGGCGACTTTGAGGAGGACGGGGAGGAAGCGTCTCTGGCCCCACCAGCACCTGCCAGGATGGACTCGCTGGGCACGGAGCAGGAGGTGGACATCGAGGCTGAGGCCCCCAAGGAGCCGCCCCCCATGCCAGAGGAGCCCCCGTTGCCTGTGGCTGTGGAGGAGCCTGTGAGTGGCAGGGAGCCCCCCGAGGAGCTGGGCCTGCTCCAGGAAGGGGCCGCGACGCCGTCTCCAGAACCCCCCGTGGGAGAAGTGGGGGCCCGGCCCCCGTCACCTCCCGAGCGAGCTCCAGGTAACACCTGCAGCCCCCTGGAAGGATGGAGGGAGGGAGGGAAGATGTCCTCACCGTCCCTCTGAATCAGACGCGCT